>CM052814.1:57160948-57188335 GCA_028533885.1 Nasua narica | reverse complement strand
TGAGCAACTGCCTTTGGCTCAGGTCATGATCCCAGCATCTTGGGATCGAGTCCCGCATCGGGCTCCTTGCTCTGCAGGGAGCCTGCTCCTCTCTCTGCCTCTGCCTGCCTCTCTGCCTGCTTGTGTTCTCTCTCTGTTAAATGAATAAATAAAAAATCTTTAAAAAAAATAAAAATAAAAGTTAATTTAAAAAAATGCACATTAGATACTACCAAAGCCAACAATTTGACATTATATTTGCTTTTCAGTAATGGGAATGTGAAGGCTAAAGATGAGCTATCGTACCAAATGAAAATCAAACTATAGAAAGAAGAAAAAGTTACATTTAATTTCAAAAGAAGAAACTAATGATAATGCAGAAGGGGCGGTCATAACCAAAAAGTCACATCACCTAAGGTTATAGAGCATAGTATTTTGTTCTTTTGTTTGCAAGTGGGGCTTGAACTCATGACCCCAAGATCAAGTGTCACATACTCCAATGACTGAGCCAGCCGGGCGTCTCTATAGAGTGGAGTTTTAAACAAATAATACAGCTTAGTTCTTTCCTAAACCTAGGAGGCCTTATACATATTTAAAAATTTAACCAGGTGCTCAAAGCCCCACCTACAGAAATTAACATGAAATAATAAGTCCCAAGAGGAATCCTTCCCATGAGAACTGTATAAAACATACAGCAGAGAAGGTAAAGAAATGCCCCTAAGGTTAATTAACGAGAAGTACAAATAACATTATTGTTCCATTTGTCTCAAGTACTGCCAGAACCTATTCCAGAGATAGGGTTTTTAAAAAGTCAAGAACCCAATTCGTCTTTTTTTTTTTTTTTGAGGAGGGGAGGGAGTAGTTCTTAATGCATTCTTATTTTATAATCAACTTGATCCAAAGACACTGTACCATGAAAACACCTGGTTTAAAACTGCCACACCAAAAAAAAAACCCAAAAAAAAACAAAACAAAAAAACTGCCACACTGTATTTACTCATCTAGCTTTCACTTAGCAAATTTTTTTTCATTTTTTAACATTTTATTTATTTATTTGAGAGAGAGAGAGAGCATGAACGGGGGTGGTGGGCAACGTGAAGGAGAGGGAGAAGCAGACTCCCCACTGAGCAGGGAGCCTGACTCAGGGGCTCGATCCCAGGACCCTAGGATCATGACCTGAGCCTAAGGCAGACGCTTAACAGACTGAGCCACCCAGGTGCCCCAGCAAGAGACCTTTTAAAAACATCAACCAAATGCATTATCTCCCTGTTGAAAATGCTCTGATAGCTTCCTTTTCCTCTTTAATAGAGGTCAGCACCCATTATCCTCCAACCAGGTCATCAAACAGGCCTGACCTCTGCCTACTCTGCAAAGCTTGGTTCCCGTCACTCCTCACCTCGTCACTCCATTCCAGCTACCCGGGTCGTCATTCAAAGCCTCTGATAAGCCAGGCTCCATTATTGCTTCGGCCTTCCAAATCCACTTTCCTTCCACTGGAAAATAGTAAGAGGGAGTGCCACACTCAAAGCCCCTGAAGGAAAAACTAAGTGTCCCTCTTCTGGAACCCTGAACTTTTTTGAAGTACTTCTCCCAAATACGGTTAAATAATTATGTTCTTATGGGTCTCTCCTCTACAGTAGTGTCATCTCTAAGAGGGCAAGCCCACATCTAATGCTTCCCACCATGTAGAGCACAGCACCGGACGCGGCAAGTAATGACTGATATCATGTTTTAGAGCTCTTGCTACACTCTAGAGTGTAAGCCCCCGGCCACCTGCTTTGCCGCCACGTGAGGAAGGTTCCGCTATACTCAGTTGACTTGTGAAGAAATGAGATCAGTACCTATCCCGAGGTTACCCATCTAAAGTGGCAGAGCTGGAATCTGAATCGGTTAAGTTTTACTAAGGGACTTCATGGTTTTGTTTGTTTTTAGAGATTTATCCATTCGTTTTGATAGAGAGAGAGAGCACAAGCTGGGCAGGAAGAGGAGGGGAGAGAGAGAGAGAGACTCTAGACTCCCTGCAGACCGCAGAGCCCGACTCGGGGCTCAATCCCATGACTCAAGAGACCACGACCTGAGCCAAAATAAAGCAACCCAGATGCCTCATTTGTTTGTTTTTAAGTAGGCTGCACAGCCAGGGTGGAGCCCGACTCCAGGCTTGAACTCAAGGCCCTGAGATCAAAACCTGAGCAGAAATCGAGTCTCGCACTTAACTGACTGAGCCACCCAGGCGCTGCTAGATTTCATGTTCTTAACCATGAAGCAACCCAATTTATTAAATGAAGCCCATGATGGGGAAACATTATGTGCACAGGTGTACCACTCATGATGGGAACAACAAACTGTTGACTGTGACAAAGGGTCCAATGAGCGGAAGGTAGCGCCAGATATGAGATCAGAAATGGACCTGGAGAACCAGAACATCCTAGTCTGCTCTGTTAGTTGAGTCCATCCTAAGGCAACCGGAAAACTTTGTAGGGTTTCAGGTTAGAGGATTCATAACCAGATAACCAGATTTTCAGTACGGGAAATGAAATAAATCATTTCAGAGGCTTTCGCAATCTGGTAGGTAGAGATAAATACATGTGCGTCAGGAAATTGAGAGGATTTCTATCTTAGGTTTGTATCTTCTCTGCCATATATGAAATGTAAGGTTTGCAGAGTGAATATGGAGGTAGGTGAGGGGATTAGAGAGATGACATCGCGAAGTCATGCAGATGATCCAAACTCTTTCTGAAGCAAGCAGGGCCAGGATAGACAAAGCCTGATGGACTGCTCTAGATGACAGACTAGAGGCCCGAGACTCAAATTTAAGATGTTGGAGGTACAATTCTAGATCATGGCAGTCTCTGGTTTAGCTATGGAAGTGGACCACCAAAATGTAACAGATCAAAGTCATTGACACTGAGGCCGTATTTGAGATACCTTTCCTCTCATTTGATTATATCCCAGTTTCATTTGAAATTTCATTTTATTTACTTATTTCACTTGACGTTTTTTAATCTCTGGATTCCCTTTCGCTTTCCTTTTGAAAATTTTAGTACTTGAACTACTCTATAATGTAATCATCAATGCAAATCTGAGAATTTCAAATCCCCATCTCTTTGACAACCTATTCGACATACTACCACTTTCCAGGTTTATTATCTTGGGTCCTACTCAAAGATTTAATCTATGCAATGATACTTGAGTTTCATACAAACTTTAATAATATTTCAGCTACTATATCAAACATGTTAATAATAACAACGATGGCACATCACTCTCTACCATCTACAGTGCTGGCATCCCTAAATCTTGTCTCTCTGATAGGAGGTCATCAGGGAGGGGCACCTGGCTCGCTCTGTTGGTTGAGTATCTGACTCTTGATTTCTGCTCAGGTCATGATCTCAGGGTCATGAGATTGGGCCCCGTGCCCGGCTCTGTGCTGAGCAGGGAACCTGCTTAAGATTTTCTCTCTCCCTCTCCCTTTGCCCCCCCATCACTTTGCTAAAAAATAATAATAATCAGAGAGTCTCCTGCATGGGTGGAAGGGAAGTGATCACCTGGTTATTCCAAGGGATGGGAGATCCAACCACTTGCCTAGGACTTCAATCCTCCCATAATTAGCCTCACACATGCCTTCAGAGATGGTCACTGCTGCCAATCCTGAGCCTCCCAGGGTTATAAAACTCCACTTGGTTTGTTCCTTTGTGGCTCCTTCCTCTACAGACTTACTTTTCTTTCCTTTGGTTCTGCTAGGCTAGTGGCCACCCGTCCATCCATTTAATAATTTATAATGCCCTCTCCTAATCTCTTTGTATTCTCTTCTCCTAATGTCTTTTTACAACCTGCTATTATCTCCTCTCCCACTCTCCCTACCCTTGTAGGTCTATGGCCTTTTTTAATTCTTTTACTGTCATTCTAGTGGGGTTTCAAGAAGGGTAAAAATAAACATGTGTGCTCAATCACCATGGTGAAGTGGAAGTGTCATTCTAGTTTTTTATGAGGTTAGATTAAATGTTTCCAGTCTGAGTGCCTCTCCAAATGTAATGGGGGTAGTTCTGAGCTCTTTTCAATGTTTTTTCAAGGTTAACTGAAAAATACATTTATCCATGAGACCTTGAAGGGTGACATTAAATTTCTTTACTCAATGTGTTACTCCTGGTTCAGTCATTCATTCAACATATTTACAGGGACTACTCCCTCCTCCACACTGTCCCAAATTCCAGGGATTCAGCAGTAAATGAAACAAAGTCTCTTGATTTCATGGAGTTTCTACTATAATAGGATAGACAAATAAGCAAAATGTATCTTACACTGATCATAAACTCTGGCAATTATCTGTCTTTGATTATAAACAGTTGAAAAAGAATTAACGTAATTCGTATGAAAGGATCACAAGGTACTCACAGAATTTAGAAATTAGATCACCTTCTGTTAGTACCTAGTAAGAATTAACAGAGGTGAGATTAAGTGAAATTATTTTTCCAAAGGGGGTAGAGGATGGGGATGGAAGCTGGGTCAAAAGATCTTTGTGGATCAACACTAACTCCAGCACTATTTATAGCATAGAAAATTTGGAAACAATCTAAATAGCCAACAGTCAGGGAAAGCTTAACTAAATACGTTCCATAAATAATGATGAATGCGGTTATTATAAATGATGTATTTGAAAGACAGTTATGATATGGGAAAGTGCTTATAATAGTAAGTGAAAAGTTGGCTATAAAACTATATACGATATCAACTACATGAAACAAACGAAAAACAAATCTGCCAAGAAAAAAAATAAGTTAAAATGGCAAACTTTATTCTAGATGGTGGATCAATGGTTTTTTTTTTTTTTTTTAAAGATTTTATTTATTTATTTGACAGAGAGAGATCACAAGTAGGCAGAGAGGCAGACAGAGAGAGAGGAGGAAGCAGGCTCCCTGCCGAGCAGAGAGCCCGATGCGGGGCCCGATCCCAGGACCCCGAGATCATGACCTGAGCTGAAGGCAGAGGCTTTAACCCACTGAGCCACCCAGGCGCCCTGGATCAATGGTTTTTAACAGCATCCCCATCCTATGGTGACTTGTTAGAAACACAAATTCTCACACAAATTCTGGCCTGGGAGCTTAGCCATCTATGTTTTAACAAAGCCTCTGGGCGCTTCTGATGCTCACTGAAGTTTGAGTACGGCTCTAGATAATGAGATGATGGGTAAATTTTATTTTTATTATTATTAGTTTTTCTTCCTTATATAAATTTCCATTTGACTTCTCCATGTGAGGCACAGAGGCTAAGGACATTGGCTTTGGATTCAGACTTGAATGGAGCCCTTGCTTCATCGGGTGGCTAGTGACCTTAGATGGTATCTTACTCAATATTGATTATTTAAAAAATAACTTGGTCACATGTTTCAACACTTCAACTATTTCACTCCTCTCACCTGGATTACATGGTTTCTGACGAAGTCCAGGTTAGGTGATCGTCTTCCCTCTGGCTTCTTTCAAGATTTTCTTGTCGTCTTTGGTTTTCTGCAGTTGGACTGGGATATCCAAGTAAAATAGCCCAGGCATATTTTTTGGTATTTATCCTGCTTGGTGTTCTCTTAACTTCCTGGATCTGCTTTGGTATCTCAGGATGTATCTCAGGTATATCAGGATGTCCATTACCACTACAAATATTTCTTCTGCTCCATCCTTTCATTCTTTTCCTTCTGCTATTCCAATTGTGTTTTACACTGTTAGCAACTGTCCCCGAGCTCTCAGATGCTGTTTTTTTGTTGTTCTTTTTTCTCTTTGTATTTCAGTTTGGGAAGTTTCTACTGAAATCATCAAGTTCTATCATTCTTTCCTCAGAAATGTTGAGTCTGCTGACAGACCCACCAAAGGGATTCTTCTGTTCCGCTGCATTGAATTTCTAACATTTCCCTTGGATCCTTACAGAGTTTCCATGTCTCTGCTTACACTATGCATTTGTTCCTGAATGTTGTCTTTTTCCTGAATGTTGTCTTTTTCCATTAGAGCCCTCAACATATTAATAGTAGCTCTTTTAAATCTCAGTCTGATAATTCCGAGATATGTATCACAGAGCTGAGTTTAGTTCTGATGCTTGATCTCCGACAGTGTTTTTCCTTTTGCATGCCTTCTAACTTTTTGTTGAAAGCCGCACATAACGCTCAAGTAATAGGAACTCAGTCAAGAGGCTTCGTAACAACTTGGCAAAGAATAGGCCTGTGTTAATGTTTGCTATAGCTGTAGGTGCCAGATTCCTCTAAGGACTCCTGAAATAATGTGTACCACACACTGTTCAGCTGTAATCCACCATTATTGTCCTACAAATCTGTGATGTGGTGGTAAAGTCCAAGTGAAGGGGAACATTCTACCTCATAAATAAACTTTAGTCTTTCACTGGACTTGTCTCTAGGCTGTGACCTTCACAAGTGTTTTTTAGTTTCTCCCAGCCTGCTCAGATGAGATAGGATTGCTACAGGGGATGGGAGTTGGTTCAATGTAGGCAGGGAGTACAAAGCTCGGGTAGTCTTTTTCACCTGGAGAGTAGGTCTTTGTTATGCGGAATGCTCTGAGATTTCAAAATGTTTATCTTCCCCCACCCTATGCTAAAGCAAAGGGAGGGTCTTTCTCCAATCTTTACCAGAAGACCTAGTAGGAAGCAAAATCAAAGAAAGTAGGAGGCATCTCCTATGACTACAGGCTCCCACGGAGTTTCTCACACTTAATGGTATTTCACGCAGCCTCCAGCAATTTGCCAAAATTACCAAGTGCTTCTTCCAGTTTATGGTGATAAAAGTGATGACTTCCAAATTCTTACCTGTTGTAGCTGAAACTGAGCCCCTTTCCTTCACTTGTCGAAAGGATATTAATAGAGGCATCTATCACATAGGTTTGTTGGAAGGATTAAATGACCTAATTCACGTAAAAATATTTCATCCAGGGGTGCCTCGGTGGCTCAGTTGGTTGAGCAACTGCCTTAGGCTCAGGTCATGATCCTTGAGTTCCGGGATCGGGTCCCACATCGGGCTCCCAACTCCACGGGGAGTCTGCTTCTTCCTCTGACCTTCTCTCCTCTCATGCTCTCTCTCACTTTGTCTCTTAAATAAATCAATAAAATCTTTAAAACAAAAACAAAAACATTTCATCCAGTGCCCACTTTGGAGTTTAGTGCTCATTAGACTGGGAACTCTGAAGTTCAGAGTAATTAAGTGACACGCCCAAGTAAAATCTGAAAAAAAAGCAGTATCCATATTCAAGCCCAGGTTTTAGAGTCCAAATTTATTGCCGCATTTAAAAAATAAAATATTTTGGGGCGTCTGGGTGGGTCAGTGAGTTAAAGCCTCTGCCTTCGGTTCAGGTCATGATCTCAGGGTCCTGCGATGGAGCCCCACATCAGGCTCTCTGCTCAGCGGGGAGCCTGCTTCCCCTCTCTCTCTGCCTGCGTCTCAGCCTACTTGTGATCTCTCTCCTCTCTGTCAAATAAATAAATAAAATCTTTTAAAAAATTATTTTATTACACTCTTAATATCTATAAAATCCATACTAGAGATTTACAAAGCATTGTCGGGGACAAGATGTGGGTAACACGTGTTCATAAACAGGTAAGAATTTATAGTTAGCATACAGATTTTATTTATTTATTTTTTAAGATTTTATTTCTTTATTTGACAGAGAGAGAGAGCGAGAAAGGGAACACAAGCAGGAGGAGTGGGAGAGGAAGAAGCAGGCTCTCCGCAGAGCAGGGAACTCGATGTGGGTCTCCATCCCAGGACTCTGGGATCATTACCTGAGCTGAAGGCAGACGCTTAACGACTGAGCCACCCAGGAGCCCTAGCATACAGATTTTAAAATATAAAAATAGTTTTTATATTTAGGATATAAAATATTTAAGATTTTAAAGCTTTTGTAGAAATGACATTAAAATAGTGAGACTTTTCGGTTGAGCCTGTCTCTTGATTTCGGCCCATACTGAGATCTGGTATTCGGATCAAGCCCCCACTTTGGCTCTGTGCTCACTGCAGAGTCTGCTTGTCCCTTTCCCTCCTTTCTGTCCCTTCCCCTTCCCGCCTTCACTCACTCTGGCCTTATCTAAAATAAATAAATCAGGGCATGTGGGTGGCTCTGGAGGTTCAGCATCCGCCTACGGCTCAGGTGGGGATCCCAAGGTCCTGGGATCAAGGGTTCCCCCCCTCCCCCCAGGGGGTTACCTGCTCAGCAGGAGTTGGCTTCTCCCTCTCCCATCCGCCCCTCCTACTTGTGCTCTCTCTCAGTCTCTCCCTCTCTCTCTGTGTCAAGTAAATAAATAAAATCTTTAAAAAAAAAAAAAGATTAAAAGACTACAGTTCAATAAGTCAATATATAACAACTTATTTTACACTCCCCATTTGTTGGACACGTAGATGTTATTCATATTTTCAAATTTATAAATAACTTGAAAATAATTATTTTTTACTTCTCACTTTTTTTTTCAGAATATATTTCTAAGGATAAATACCCAGGAGTATATTAAAATCAAAGCATGTGGATATCATCTTTTCTTTAACATGAATTTCCCAAATTGCCTTCCAAAAAAAGTACCAACTATTTTTTTTTTCATTTTGGATGTACTCAACATTTCCATTTGATCTGTTTTAAACTGTGATAAAACAGACTAAAAAATTAACCATCTCAACCACCGTACAGGTCAGTAGCGTTACGCACATTCACACTGTTGTACGACCCATCCCGAGAACTCATCTTGCAAACGCTGAAACTCGTTTCCCATTAGGTAACAACTTCCCTTTTCCCCTTTCCTCTGGCAACCATGATTCTACTCTCTGTTCCTATGAATCTGACTACTCTAGGTACCTCCTGTAAGTAGAATTACACAGTACCTGTCTTTCTGTGCCTGGCTAAATTCACTTAGAGTAGTATCTTCAAGAGTCAGCCTTGGGGTAGCATTACGGCAGAATTTCTTCCTTTTTAAAAGATGAATAATATTGCAGTGTATGGTTAAAATGCATTTTGTTTAACCGTTCATCCATTGATGGACACTTGAGTTGCTTCTACCTTGTGGCTACTGCGAGTAATGCTATGAACCTAGGTGTACAGTTATTCAAATATTTTGGGTACAAAGCCAGATGTAGAGTTGCTGGATCATATGGTAATTCAGTATCTGAATTTTTGAGGAACTGCCATACAATTTTCCACGGCAGCTGTACCATTTTTCATGCCCATCCACAGCACACGAGGGTTCCAATTTCTCCACACTTCGCCGCTAATTTTTTATCGTAGCCATCCTAATAGGTGAGAAATGCTATTTCATTGTCCATTTGACTTTTCAAAGTATGAATTTTCTTGACTGACTTTTATAGGTCAGTACACAGATAAATTTTAGTTCAGTTTTTCTCCAATTTTACTCTGAATTAGAGGAAATAAATGGCCAGTAAGTTAGTTTTCTTCTCCAGTTAGTCTCTACGTTGATTGTTATCCGTCTAAAACAAGGAGAAAACTATTAACTGGCACTCAAAACACGCATGGATGCATCATGTGTGATCAACAATTGGTAAGACTTAAATTTAGGTTTTTCTTAATTTCTAGATTCCACGCCACACATATACTAATAGCTACTTATTTCCCTAGAATGTGCCAAGCACTTTTCTTCCTATTTATTCAGCATTTATTGCCAGGCATCATGGTGGGTGCTGGGGATATAAAGATGAGCAAGACGACACCATCTGCACTGTAACATTATGAAGTAGGTAAAATTTTTCCCACTTTACATTGGAGGAACGGGAGACTCCTAAGGTCTAGCATCTTGGCTAAGATCAGACAGGCTTGGGGAATTGAGGTCTTACTCCACTTTTCTAATACTCCATTGTATACCCTGTACTATCAACAGTTTCCTTTTTAAAAAGTAATATCCACCTGTAGTTTGTTTTTTACCTTAGATTGTCCAGTGTAGGGTTTTCAGAGTAATGGCACAATACAAAGACATAAAGAAAAACTTGTAAAACCTCTACCATTTAGGAGTTGATAGTTGAATTACAGGCACTTTACCAAGCAATGCAAAGAAACGAACAATATTTTTATACAAAAATAGTAAATCCTAAAGCGAGCTTTAAGTATCTGAGGCTTACTAAAAAAACTGACATACCTTCCAAAGCTTCTTGGCCTGCCAAGTTAGAGGATTTTATTTCTATAAGCAGTTTGTTTTCTAGACATGATTCTAATTACAAACAGATGTTCCTTGCAGTCCTATGTAAAATTCTTGAGGAGACGGAAACAATAAGTTTAAACGATTCAAAGAATCCACAATTGCATTGATTCTCTAACAAAACAAAACAAAACAAAACAGAAGGAAAAGGAAAAATGTGTTCTGGCTGAGCAAACTTGAATAATAGAACTTCAAAAAACAATTTTTGCTATCCCATTTCAAACATTCTTTCAGCAAAACAAAATTAACTCTTTTTTAAATTAACTTCATTCTGAAATTTATTCCTTTCTTTGTTAGCTAACATCACTATATACATTTTTTAATCTAGGAAAAAATAAATTATTTTTTAAAGATTTTATTTATTTATTTGTTAGAGCGCACACAAGCAGGGAGAGCAGCAGGCAAAGGGAGAAGCAGGCTCCCAGCTGAGCAAGGAGCCTGATGCGAAACTCAACCCCAGGACCGTGGGGTCATGACGTAAGCCAAAGGAAGATGCTTAATCGACTGAGCCACCCACGTGTCTCTAGGAAAAAAATAATGTTAAAACACAAAAATGCTACAAAGGAACAGAAATAACTTCAGTGTACATAATCTTATAGAAAACTGTTATAAATAGAAATAGTAGCCTGTCATAGTTAATTTTTGTTACCAATATCCTCAGTACTTTTACCAAGATTAATCCCTAAATGTCGAAGAGCTATATACATAAATCTAGAAGCTTAAACTTCCTTTATAACTTTAAAAAATCTCGAGATTAAAGATGAACTATTTAAAATATATGAAAATCATTTAAAAGGGCGGGGCACCTGAGTGGCTCAGTCAATTACACGTCTGCCTTTGGCTCAGGTCATGATCTCAAGGTCCTGGGATCAAGTCCCACAATGGGCTTCCTTACTCAGAGGGGAGTCTGCTTTCCCTCTCCCTCTAACCCTCCTGCCCACTCATGCTCTGTCTTAAATAAGTAAATAAAATCTTTAAAAACAAAATATATGCATGTTTCTACAAAGGGAATTTTTCTAGTTGTTTTTAAAGACAGGCCAGTGAATACTTTGGCTCTCAAAAAATGCTTGTTGGGGGTTACCTGGATGGCTCATAGTCAGTTGAGCATCCAATTCTTGGTATCAGCTCAGGTCATGACCTCATGGATTGTGGGATCGAGCCCAGCGTGGGGAGTCTGCTTCAGATTTTCCCTGTCCCTTCCCTCTATCTTTCTCTCTCTGAAATAAACAAATCTTTTTAAAAAGACGTTTGTTGAGCCAGAAGTAATAGAAGCTTACTGCTTACCTGTAAGAATGAGAAAAAAACCCCAAAAAACTAAAAACAGTGTATGTACTTTTGGGTATAGAATAGATTTTTAGTAAACAGCAAGTAATGTTTTGGTAAAATATAAACATCTTTAATTAATACAAATATTCTGAATTCAATAACTATTGAGGTCCTACCATGTGCTGGGCACCTCCTCAAGACACTGAATATAACAGATCAGAAAATGGTCCCCTTTCTTATAGCATCAATGTCCACAACAGCCAAAATACAGAAAGAGCCCAGATGTCTTTTAACAAATGAATGGATAAAGAAGTGGTATATATATACACAATGGATTATTACTCAGCTATCAAAAAGAATGAAATCTTGCCATTTGCAAAAACATGGATAGAACTAGAAGGTATTGTGCTAAGCAAAATAAGCCTGAGAAAGACAAATACCCTATGATTTCACTCATATGTGGAATTTAAGAGAACAGATGAACAAAGGGAAAGGGAAGAAAAAATAAAAGAAGAAAAAAACAGTGAGACAAGCCATAAGAGACTCTTTAACTATAGGAAACAAACTGAAGGTTGCTGGAGGGACTATGGTTGGGAGGATGGGGTAACTGGGTGATGGGCATTAAGGAGGGCTCATTGTATCTAATGAGCACTGGGTGTTGTATGAAACTGATGAATCACTAAACTCTACCCTTGATGCTCATAATACACTATATGCTAACCAAATTGAATGTAAATAAAAAATTTTTTTAAAAGAAAAGAAAGAAAATGGTCCCTTTCCTCTTAAAGCTTACGGGGTACTGGATATATCCTCCAAAACTATCCTTTCTTTTGTGTGATTCAATGCTCATCAAGGACTTTCGAAATATAAAATCACCCTCTCCCAAAGCTTCCAGCTCATAAAACAAAATACTACATTGCTGAGATCAGCCTTCTGGTTAAAGGATCAACATACCGCTACTGAATTTAAAATTAATTAGTTAGCTTAAGTGAAACCCCAAAGCCTTGATCAATTATGATTAACTGGTGAGGTGTAATTTCTCAACTTTCAGAGCTGAGAATCAAATACAGGAGTGCAGTTATGTCCACACAAAGATGGTACCTGCCAAATGAGTTGCTAGTTTACCCTCAGGCAACATGGTGTCATTTCATCACGTCCTACCAGCTGCAATGATAATCAACTCGTAAAACTGTTAAGAATAAATAAAATATACCCTATAACACTGCTTCTCAACCTCTAATATGCATCTGGATCACCTACGGATTTGCTAAAATGCAGACTGATTCAGCAGGTCAGGGGCAGGGGCTGACATTCTTCATTTCTGATAAGCTCCCAGGGATGCTCAGGCTGCTGCTGTCCACCCACCAGGAGGGGATATAACCTAGAAACAGGTCTGGCACACAGCCTGCTCAGCCCAGCTCACTGCTCTCTCCCCTCCATGGATGTCTTATCTCCTTTACTGATCTCACTTTTCTTTTAAGATTTTATTTATTTATTTGACAAAGAGAGAGCACAAGTAGGTAGAGCGGCAGGCAGAGGCAGGAAAGGAAGAAGCAGGCTCTCCAGTGAGCACGGAGCCCCACAAGGGGCTCGATCCCAAGACCCTGGGACCATGACCTGAACTGAAGGCAGCTGCTTAACCCACTGAGCCACCCAGGCACCTTGATCTCACCTTTTCTGAAAGAAGAGTTTTCACTTTTGCATCCCTCAAAATTCTCACCTAATCAGAACACTCTCCATAGGCATTAAATAGATGTCAACAGAATGAATGCCGTCCGGCTTTTGTCATTCCTTCTATAGTTATGAACAGAACTGTTTCTTCCTCTGAATTTATTCTAAATAGAAAAGTATTTTTGAAAAGTGAAAAATCAGAAAAGCTATTTTTTAAGAAAGTAAAGAAAAAATCGTATTTGCAACACAATCCAGGGCATTCTCTCGGGCTGACCTAATCAATCTTATATATATACACACACATATACATATACACATATGTATACACATACATATATATATACACATATATAATTATGTATATATACATAATATAATTATATGTAATTATTATATACACACATATATAATTATGGATATATATATCCATAATTAACCTGCTAACTTATCTGTTTTTTCCACTTTTTTGTAAATAATAATAACGACAAAATCATTTGGTTTTCTGGAGAAGTTTTTAAATTTGTCTTAAAGCAACATCTGGCTGGCTCCGTCAAAGAGCATGACTCTTGATCTCCTGTCAGAGAGATGAGTCCCACACTGGGTATAAAGACTACTTAAAAAACAAAAATAAATAAACTCAAGGAAAAAAAACCCACAAAAAAACTTTAAAATCAGTCTTAAGGGGCGCCTGGGTGGCTCAGTGGGTTAAAGCCTCTGCCTTCGGCTCAGGTCATGATCTCAGGGTCCTGCAGGGAGCCTGCTTCCCCCTCTCTCTCTCCGCCTGCCTCTCTGCCTACATGTGATCTCTCTCTGTCAAATAAATAAAATTTTCAAAAATAAAATAAAATCAGTCTTAAAAAAAATCCCTTCCTTCGGATGCACCTTTTACTTTTAAAGCAGCACAATAAAAAACGAGGCCATCTTCGAAAAAGTAACATCTAAAACACACTTCCGACTCTTTATAAAGACTACAGTCCTATAAATAAATCGTACTCCTCTCATCCATAGACAGATCTTTGGCACAGTTTTCACTGTTTCTCCGCGGATTTTCTGTGATTTTAGCCAAACCAGTGACTGACTACCTCGGGGCTGGTTTCTGCACTTGGAAATGTGAAGTTGATTACACTTGGCCGCAGGCTGAGGACAGTGACACGTGACACGGTGTTTGCAGCACCCCAGAAAGGAAACAAGGACGGGATATATTTTCATTTCCAAGATGTTTACCTCGACGGGGTGCGAGTGGCCGTGAGCACACACGCACAGAGCAACCGATGAAGGGGCCGGGGCTCGGGCTGGCGCGGACCCCACGTCAAGGGTCGCCGCTCAACGTGGACGCCCAGGGTCCCGCCCGCGCGCCCGCCGCCCAGCGCCGCCGCCTCCGGGCAGCTCTCCGGGCCTCCTCACGCTGCCGCGCGCGGGCGCTCCGACCGGCCCCCCGCGGGCGCGCGTTTGGGAGGCGGCGTCCGCGGAGGGGGCGCGCGCGAGCCCGAGGGGCCGTCCCCTCAGGTCCCCTCACGTCCCCACCGGGCGGGCAAAATGGAGGCGGCGGGCGCGTTCCCGCCAGGCGGAGCTGCGGCACTGCCCGAGGGTCCGCTGGGCGCGGGCGGGCGGCCGGAGTGGGTCCTGCCCGGGGCCGCCCCGAGTGCCCGCAGCCTGGCAGCCGCCGGCGTGGCGCCTGCCGCACGGAGGCCGGGGCGAGGCTGTGGAGGCGGGGTGCCGGCGGCGGCGAACAAGGACGCCATTATCGGCCTCGCCCGCCGGAGCCGCGGCTCGGAGCTCCCGGGGAGGGAGGCGGGGAGAGAAGGAGCGGGAAGGGGGGGAGACGGGGGAGGAGAGAGGGAGGGGGGAGGGGGACGGGGCGGGGCTCAGGCGCCGGCGGGGAGGCTGCGGGCGCGTCTGTGGCCCCCCGCCCTGTGGGCCCTGTCCCCGCGGGACCGACTCCGCTGGAGGGCGGCCCACCCCGCCCGGCGCGTCCCAGTGCGGGTCCGGGTCTCGGCGGGCGGCTCTTACCTGTGCCTTCTCTGTCTTTATCGTCCGCCATCTTGCCGCGGAGCCGTCGCCCGGGAGATGCCCGGCGTCCCCCTAGGTCGTGGCGTCCTTGCCCCTTCCAGCCCCCGCGCGAGTCTGGCCTGGGGCACCGGCCGCTCCGAACCCCGAGGGCGGGAGACCCCGGGGCGGAGGCGGGGGGGAGGCTCCGAGCGCGCGCCCCCCTCCCCCGCGCGCGCCCCCGGCCCCTCCCCCGTCCCTTCCCCCCTCTCTCCCGCGGCGCTAGCGCGGCCCTTTCGGCCTTGGGGGACCGGGGAGTGAGCGAGCCACGGGCCCTGCGTTCCCTCCTCCTGACCCGAGCGGGGACTCACGAGCCCGGCTCCCTCCCCGCCCGTGGGTTCGACGTGGCGCCGCGCGGGGTTTTTCACTGCGGATTTGAAAGCGCGCCCGGAGAGCCGGGGAGGGACCGTGCGGCTGCCCCGGGGGCCGAATGGCCGGGACGCCGGGCGGGCGCGGGGGGCACCCCAGCCGGCACCCCCGACCCGGGGCCGCGGAGCAAACACGGCGTCGCCCTGGCGGTCGTTGCTGACACAAACTGGAAGGTTCTCATGGCAACGGAGACATGCCCGCCCGGCCGCCTGGTCCCCGACGTTCAATGTCCTAGCTCGTGAGGTTGGACGTGACCTCCAGCTAAGGTTACTACGGAGAAGTTGTACCTCCCGCGTTTCTGAAACTTAGCAGCTGTCGCAGGATGTTAACGTTTTTGTCTCGGTTTAAGGATCTGCTCATTCTGCTAGAACGTTTCCTTTTTAAAATGATTTTTTAAAATTACGTGGTTCAAGAGAATACACAATTTTAAAGCTAATCTTGGATGATTTTTAAGTGCGTTCGCGTACTAGTTTAAAGGACGTTAGGTGAAAATGTATGAATTGTTAACTAAATGTTGAAGCCTCTAAAGTACAAGGTACTAGTATGTGATGATTTTCTTAACATGCTTGTTATGCTCCCTTTATTCTGGTCCTGTAATCTCTCAGTAAGTCCGAAAGCAAACCGTTCTTAATTAAAAATAACTTTTTTTCTATAGAATGTATTCATTTGGTGTCATGACCAGCATTCTCTTTGAAATTGATGAGAAACTATCGAATCATCACAAAATGGCTTCTGTTAGAAACTAGGTACTTAAATACAATGAACACGGTTATTTACAGTAATTTCTGGACTCCCCAGAATATGGGAAAGTAATCATTAGTATTGACATAGTATTTAAATTTCGTAGTCATTATAGTCTAGTAGTTTGTTTTTAAAGACGCCCTCTTTACATACGGATAATGAAGGGCTTTGAAATAAACGTAGGAAAACCTCAGCTTTGGGCTCAGGTTGACTTCTCACTCACTGTGCCTTCTCATAGGCTGTTCGCAGTTTCCTTTTTCTGGAATGCCTTCCCCCACCCCTCTCCAGGCCCCAGCGTTCACCCTCCCACGGACACAGGGCTGCTCCCTCCCAGTTTTCCTTGACCTCCTTGAAGGTCACCTGCTCCTTGAAGCTTTCTGGGTCAAGCTCTTCCTCTGTGGTCCAGAACTCACATTCTAGAGCCTCTTCCATTGATTTGCAATGACTTTGTATATTTGCTTGTACTATAAGCTCTTGAGGAAAGGAAACACTTTGTCTCCATATCCCCAGTGCCTCCAACAATTTTTCAATTCTTGAACCTGAAATAATATATGTTTTAAAAATTAAGACTTGAGTTAGTCTTTTCAATGACTTATTAAGAATTGATTGTTTAGAGTATTCCAAACCACATTAATCTCTACTTCTCTGAATTTCTACAGCAGATTTAAGACAATACTGTTTCTCTAAATTGGGATGAGTAAAAAAGCAGTGTGTGTTAACCCCTCCCCTCCAGTTAGGTTTGAAGACAGAAGCCTGATGATATAAATCTTTTAGGTATTCACAGTACTCACCTGATTTGGGACACGTATTAGGAGATTAATACAGATCTTTCAATTGACTAATTAGCTGATTACACCTAAAAATGTATCATTCTGGAAAACTTCACAAAGTGGAAAACAAGTGATTATCCAAATGACAAAATAGAGGCCCACAATACCAATGGGTAATTATCTGCATTATGCTACCTGACTTGACTTTCCACTTTTCTTTGGTCGTGGAAAACTGACTTCCGATTATGTTAAAATTTTAATTCTTTTTTTTTTTTAAGATTTTATTTACTTATCTGACATACAGAAGAGTGAAGAGAGACAACAAGAGAACACAAGCAGGGGGAGTGGGAGAGAAAGAAGCAGGCTTCATGCTGAGCAGAGAGCTGAATGCGAATGCGAATGCGGGGCTCCATCCCAGGACCCTAAGATCAATCATGACCTGAGCAGAAGCCAGCTGCTTAACAACTGAGCCACCCAGGTGCCCTAATTTTAGTTCTTTTAAAATATTATTAGTTTTGGACAGCAGCAAACCAACCACAACCATTTTTTCCCCTTAGAATATATTTTGTTTCTCAGCTATGGCTGTAAGTAACTTTGTAATCCTGTATGCCACTCAAGTGTTCTTTCACTTATGATTCTGAGCGACTTTTCATGAGTTTTTCTGAAATTCCAAACTGGAAAGTTATTTTTGGTCCCACTCAAACATTATACAATCTTAGGGCTAAATCAAGCTACTAGCCTATAAAGAAAAGGGGGGGGCATAGTTTTAGACAATGACATGCTTGATTAAATTATGCAGTGGGGCCAGGTTATGTCCTTGTGTGTGTTTGAATTTATAGTGAGTTAAATCTGTTCACACAAGTGCCAGTTCCATGCTAGTGAGGGGACACAGATGTTTCTTCTGTATACAATTGACTCAGTTACCTAAAATGTGGCTGAAATGGAAAGGGTAAGCTGTATGAGTAAGGCAAAATCATAGTCAAAAAAATCTTCACGTGTACTTCCCTATTCTGGGGATAATTGAAACCTCCTTGGATTAGGAATAATTAAGAAACCAAAAACTGACTTTTCTTTGGGCATTGCCATGGATTGACATGATCCTAGACAAGTCATTTATTTCATCTCTTTAAAACTCCATTAACTTGGGGCACCTGGGTGGCTCAGTCGGTTAAGCAGCTGACTCTCGGTTTTCGCTCAGGTCATGTTCTTAGCATCCTGGGATCAAGCCCCCAGTGGGGCTCTCTGCTGAGTGCGAGTCCTCTTGTCCCTTTTCCCGATCTTTCTCTCTAAAATAAATAAAATCCTTTAAAAAATAAAAAGTAAAATAAATAAATAAAACTGTTAACTCATAGGGTGCCTGGGTAGCCCAGTCAGGTTAAGTGTCTGCCTTCGGCTCAGAGCAGGGTCCTAGGCTCCCTGCTCAGTGGGGGGTCTGTGTCTCCATTTCCCTCTGCCCGTGCACCCCCCACCCCCGCCCTGCTCCTGCTCTCTCTCTGTCAAATAAATAAAATCTTTCAAACAAAACAAAAACTCTGTTAACTCAGAAAAAAATGACAATGTCCAAACTCCCTATCTTGGAGTTTTCATGAGACCCAATAGATATAACTGCAAGCTTTTCAGAGCTTAAGAACTTCAAAGGAAATCCACTTTCTTTGAGATAAACCCCCATTTCCAAGTAGGAAGGAGCCCTCTGAGGTCAAACTCCAGCTTCTTTCCTGAGATTCAGGTTCCTCTGGGAGAGTTTGCTTTTCCAGGGCTTTCCTACACAGCAGGAGGTGGTCTCATTCCAGCCTCACACCTTTCACTACGAGAATCTGCTCCCTGCATGACATAGGAAGCCTACAAGCTAGAGCTTGGCATTTTCGGCGTGTGGCCCCTTCCTGGTTTCCACCTTCCCATTTTTAGGCCTCAAGAAGAAGGGGCTTTAAGCATATCTCCACTCCTTGAGCCCTAGACCCAAGAAATGACAAGGAGGCAGTTACATTCCCAGGCTTGTCTAATTCCAGTTTCCTAAAGAAGGTTACAACTCTTCCCTAGATGATTAACGTCAAGAAGATCCAGCCCTGGGGCCCCCGGCTGGCTCAGTTGGGAGAGCACGAGACTCTTGATAGGGTGGTGAGTTTGAGCCCCGCATTGGGTTTGGAGATGACTTAATAAAATCATGAAAAAAAAAAAAAATCCAGCCCTTCAAGATACTATCCCTACCTGTAGGTGAGTAGCCTTACCCTGGGATCTCAAAATGAACACCTTATCAGAATACAACAGAATAATGGTTTGGTTTCATTACAGTTAGAACAATAAAAATAACTCTTCTAATGACGTTGTATATGTTATCTCTTAATCCTTATGAGGCTTCTAGTGGTATCCCTGTTTTACAGATGAAAAAACTCCATCTTCCCATTAATCTTCACACACACACACACACACACACACACACACTGGCATTTATGGCCCACTGAAGGTCTCAGCCAACAAGAGAGCTGGCTAGGAACCTAGTTCTGATTCCAGAGCCCCTGCGCTCTACCACTTCTTAATAAATAGATCATTGTTATATCCTGTTTAGTAATGTGAATATTTAGAGAAGGGCAACAGTCCTGGGCAGAATTAGTCACCTTCCTCCCCAACACTTTTTTTAACCACTGCAAAACATCAACTAAAACAACGGGCAGAGACTCTTGGGGACTCTGAGGGAACCAGATAATGCCCTACGCGTTGTCCCCATCTGGGCAAAGACTTGAGGTCCTAGCTCTCTGATGGCAGGAGAGGAGGAAAAGCTCACCCTTTCTGCGAGTGGTCTGCTCATCTTCTCATCCCTCCCCAACTCCCTGCAGATTGCAATTTCAGCCCTCTGGAGAAGGAGGAAGAATTGTGTTAACTTCTTGGCCCCAGATAAGCGCATTTTCAGACTCAGAGCTCCTCTGGGCTTTTCAGGGAGACCCAAGCACGAAGCCAGGACTGTAGCAATTGTGGGTAGCTCAGAAAGTAAATGTTATGTGACACCACAGCTCTTAAAGCATTGAGAAAACTCACACTCCCGGACCTATGTTTCTCAAAAGCACATGTTTCTTTCTGTTTCACTTCAAAACACACATTGACAAGGCAAGTCACTGTTTAATTCATTACTTCAACGTTTCCTGTCCTAAGTGGCACTTTGCAGGGACCCTCAGCGCTAAGCAACTTTTGGGGAATCACTGTTCTTTCTTTACTGAAAATAAGACCAGAGAGGTGAAGACTGGTAGCGTTCACCCAGAAAGTCAGGGAATGGTTCTGATTGCTCACATAACTCCTCTCCCCCAGCCCCAACCACTACCACCAGAAGTATGAAAAAGAGAGAAAGCATAGAACGGCGCTGGTAATTGACTTGGGAATGATTTTTCAGTTCCTCCTCCAAAAAACAAGTCTTCGAAAATTAAGTTTCATTTATGTCAACATGTACATAAGGAGATAATGCAGTGTAGAAGAATCAAGGTAATAGATTAAACAGACCCAGGATCGAATAGCACTACCCATTAGCAATTTGACTTCGGACATGTTATTTCTCCTCTAGAACCTGTTTCCCCATCTGTGGAGGTTAGAGGGACATAAGAGGATGATTGACCAGTTGGGACATGAAACCACCAGTATAGCTGCCTTGACCTCTGGCCTAATTTCTTTGGACTATGGCCGGCGGAGTCTTCAATGGCGTCCGGGCCAGTAGAGATACTATTTTGTGCACTTACAGCACTCTAGGAACTTCGCTGAGCAGTTTCCTCGGACTATCGTGCTTGCTCATCACAATACCCCTGGAAGAAGGCAACTAGCATGATTCCCATAATGAAGATGAAGAAACCCAGACTGAAGATCCCCCAATTGCTTCTCCAAGAGGAAAAGTCGTTTTTCTGCTGTTGTGCCCCAAAGGCTCTCCTGACCTTCCCGGATTTTTCATTTCCTCCCTCTGCCAACTCCTGGCGACTGGCCTGCTCTCCCCTCTCTTGGAGGAGGCATTATCTGTCCATGGGGAGAGGGGAAGGGGCCTGGAACATCCCTATCTCTCTAGCACCACCGTCCTTGCTACCCTTAAATACGGTCCATCATGTAAACTTTTTTTTTTTTTTAATTTTAAGGGTTTCACTGCTGATCTATGACGAAAGAGATAGGATAATAAAATTAACAGATGGGGACAGCATATGCATCCTGGAATCCTAGCAATTTTTTAGAGACATATGGCTCTTGATTTGTAAAGTTCGAGACTCTGAGTCTCAGAGATGGTAAGAGGGCGTGCCTGGCCCTTTTCCTTCACCCTCCCGTTTCAAGACTACCACTACCTTAGTTAGATTTCCTTCCCAGAGTTTACACAGACTGACGCCAGTCCATGTGGCTCTTACAAGACAAAAGAAAAATAGCCTAAGGGATAAATAAATAGTTCTAGATGTATGTATGTTATGGGTTTTTTAATTACTGTACATAGTACTACTATTTTGTATTGTAGACAGTTCCAATGCCATTTGCAACCTTAGAAATAAGAAGAAATGGGTCCGTGCTGTGCTTCGCCTTGCCTACATAGTCCTAGCTTATGATTACGGCCACTTACTAAAATGCCGGCAAGGGACACTCAGTTGAGGCTCAATGTTCTTGCGAATTGAAAACTAACTGCTTCTGCATTTCCCCGCCTTCCCTAGTAACTGTCCTAGGACAGGGATCTACCCCCAACAGACTCTATCACTAAGCAAAACAGTTCAAACCTGCAAAGACTGAAGAATCTTCTCAGGTTTTGCTGGGGTTTTCTTCATACTTTTTTCTCTTTTCAGGTCAACTATATTTTCAAGAAGGGAAGGGAAGGTGTGAGATGGAGAGTGAATGGTGGCAGCGGGAGAGAGGTTAGAAAGGAAGTTATTTTTAGGAAGGCTTGGGTGGGAAGGGAAAGTCTCTCTCTCTCTCTCTCTCTCTCTCTCACACACACACACACACACACACACACACACACACACACGGACACACGCGCACACGGACACACACACACACAGGGGAAGAGGGGGCAGCTACAACCTGCCCCAGGGGAGGGCTGGCTAACTGAGAAAGGGTTGACTAATTCTGTGGTCCCACTTATTTCTTCTCACATACTCCTAATCCTTCCCCACCAAGCCATAAAAGGAAGTCAGCCCAAATGCCTGGGGGGGAGGGGATGTAGCCCAAGGGCGCCATCTTGTTCATGTTACCCTCCCTCTCCATTCTTAGAGGAGGAAGATTCACTCACTGTAGAAAACACAAAGTGCCTACTTTGTGCAGGACAGTCCGTTAGGCACAACATGGATTTCACCAACGCGACAGCTGATACCTGCTTTATTTGCTGAGATACCTTTTGAGCTGGTAGTTTTAAGCTATCTGTTTTTGTTTGGGTTTTGGTTTGAGTTTGAGGTTCTATTTTTTAAGATTTATTTATTTATTTGAGAGATAGAGATAGCATGGGGTGGGGCAGAGGGAGAGGGAAAGCAGACTCCCCACTGAATAGGGAGCCTGATGAGGGGCTCCATCCAGGACCCTGAGATCGTGACCTGAGTCAAAACCAACTGAGCCACCCAGGTGCCCCATGGTTTGGGTTGGTTTGTTTGTTTGTTTGGTCCCAAATTTACTAAGCTATTGACCCACAAAACTGAAATATTCACCCACCACAGCTACTTTCTCCTTCAAATGTTGTATGGTGTATACTATACCCTTACCATGGCCATAGTGGTTTGTATCTATAATGTGTGATCAATTCCCAATTATCCAGAACACCATAAAAGTGTGTCATTGGGGGGAGGGGGAAAAAAAGGGTGTCATTGGATTAGACTAATGGTGTCCTTCCCCAGGAGGTAAGAGGTGAGTTAAACTTCCATGTGAAGAGCAGGAAATTGTGAATTTAATTTGACAAAATCTGTTCACGAGATTGTTTTATTTCAGTGCCTTGAATGGGTCTTAAGGCCTTTGAATTCATTGACCTTTAACTGAGTAGAATATTAACTAGAAACTTCATACTAATTATAGCTATCTCATAGAGGAGAGGGCTATGTATTGTATTTGTTCTAATCACACAACAATGTGCAAAAAAAAACCCCAAGAATATAATAAATACTTTTAAAATTAACGCCCACAAACATAAAACCCTCCCTGAATCTTAAATAACTATGACTGCACAGAATGAAGGCTTATGTATATCTCTTTTTAATGCCCTTCTCTTCAACCTGTGAGCACCCAAAGATACTGACCCTGACTTTCTTTCTGTTAATTATTTTTTTAAAAATGATCACTTTAGGGGCCCCTGGGTGGCGCAGTTGGTTGAGCGACTGCCTTCGGCTCAGGTCATGATCCCGGAGTCCCGGGATCGAGTCCCGCATCGGGCTCCCGGCTCCATGGGGAGTCCGCTTCTCATTCTGACCTTCTCTCTCTCACTCTCTCTCTTTCCTAATAAATAAATAAATAAAATCTTTAAAAAAATAAAAAATAAAAATAAAAATGATCACTTTAACAAGGAACAGCATAATGAGAAAGCCAGAGCTCTAGAGTCTGGATTTTTTTTTTTTTTTTAGAGTCTGGATTTTATTTCTCTTTTTCCCTGATGTTATTCAGGAGCATCTACTGCTGGAATTGCTGTGGCATATTTATTAGACCTCTGTACCTTCGCGCCTTTAAAATGGGTACAATATCTTTCCCATGTGATTACATGTATGATTTGAAATCTCAGGAGGATAATTATTACCTTTTCCATGAAGTATCCCTTACCTAGTGACAACACAGATAGAATTTGAGGATCAAACATGTTAGGATCAGGATGTTGATAATGTTAAAGGCAAATCTCATATCCAATCTAGGGCCCACACAACCTACATACCATCCAAGACTGTTACCCCCTTGTCCGTCCAGCCTTAAGTTATCCTGGCAATTAATACTTCCTCATGGCCCATAACCATACCCTACATTAAAGCAGGACAAGAACAATATCAGTTAGATATAATCCCAGTTTTATTTTTTAATGAATCTTTATTTTTATATTATTTATTTCTTTTAGAGAGAGAATGAGTAGGGGTGGGAGGAGCAGAGGAAGAGGGAGAGAGAGAATCTTGAACAGGCTCCACACCCAGCGTGAGCCCGCGTGGGGCTCAAACTCACCACCCTGAGATCATGACCTGCACTGAAATCAAGAGTCAGTTGCACCTGACTGAGCCACCCAGGTGCCCCATACAATCCCAGTTTTAAATAAGACGAAGCCCTGGGGCGCCTGGGTGACTCAGTTCGGTCAAGCATCTGACTTCGGCTCAGGTCATGATCTCAGGGTCCTGGGAAGGAACCCCAAGTTGCAATGGGCTTCCTACTCTGCAGGGAGTCTGCTTGTCCTTCTCCCTCTGCCCCTCCCCCTGCTTGGGCTCCCTCTGTCTCTCCCTCTCAAATAAATAAATAAAATATTTTTTATTTTTTTGAAGATTTTATTTATTTGACAGAGACACAGTGAGAGAGGGAACACAAGCAGGGGGAGGGGCAGAGGGAGAAGCAGGGAGCCTGGCAAGCAGGGAGCCTGCCCAATCTGAAGGCAGACTTAACTGACTGAGCCACCCAGGCACCCCTAAATAAAATCTTTTTTTTAAAAAGAGGATTAAGCCTCATTTGTTTGTTTTTATTAATAGACTTTTTTTTTTACAGCAAAAAAATTAAGCAGAGTTCCGCCATTTCCCCGCCGTTAAAATTTTCTGTTAATGTAATCCTATTCTTTTTATTTTCTTATATTTTAAAAATTGGAGATGGTTATTGCTTTGGCAAAAGAAAAAGTATTTGTGATCATAAGCAGTTGGACCCATTAGCTACTGACAGAGGAAGTACTTTCGCACCATTTATACCCAGACTGAGATTATTTTATTTGGTGGAAATTCCCATATTTAAATAGCTAATCAGCTGGTTAGGGGGCACAATTTGCAACCAAACATGACAAAGAAAGTACTAAATTTGCAACATTAAACTACAGACCAAGCTTCTGCTCTTGACTGTCTCTTTGGGGGGTGGCTTTGGCCAAATCTCTTAACCTCCGTGGAACTCTGGTTGGATTACAAAAGCCAAAAGAGGCCTCTCAAGTCCAAAATTTCACTAGTTTATTAATCCCCTGTTGCCCAAATGAGTAGCAGACTATGTCAGGAGGCTCATAAATTTTTTTAAATTTACATAGTTGGGTTTTTTAAACATGTACTTAAAAATCTTACACCTCAAACCCATGATTTCCCAAAAAATGGCTTAAGACGAAACTGAATTTTAAAAATTATTAATTGATGTCAAATTAGAGAAAATGTTACCTAATTGTACAAGTAACATGGGTATGACAAAAACCAGAAGTGACGAATGACTGAAGAAAGTTTGGGAACACTGGATTCATCAATGAACGAATCCATTCAAGAAACTGTGTCAGACTCGGCCTTGTCCCTGAGCTCTTCTTTAATCGGCATTCTCTAGATAATTTGGCTCAATTAATGAACAGAACCTCAGCACTAACCGGGGGGGAAACAGTACAATAAGAAAGGTACTAGAATAGAGAAATGCCCAGAGGTGCGGGAGCAGAGCAATTAAATCTAATTCCAAAACACCGTCGATATTTTTGGAAATTAGACAAAGTCTACAGGGCCAACTTGTGATTAGAGAGAAGGGCTGATTAAGCCTATCTTCAAGTTTTTCAGGCCATAATCACTTCCTCGTCTTATAGGGCACGTAACTCGACGTACTCCCTGGGAAGCTATCCTGGGATTTGAGCTCATTCATAGCTTTCTCGAGTCAAATGCTGTCATGGTTCTATCTGGAGGCGACCCCATGGCACCAGCCCCACCCTGGGATCCCCTTGGGGAAGGGAGGAGACATTTGACTCATTTGTGTTTTGGGGGGGTTTTTTGTTGTTTTTTTTTTTTTTAAAGATTTTATTTATTCATTTGACAGAGAGAGAGATCACAAGTAGGCAGAGGGGTAGGCAGAGAGAGAGGGGGGAAGCCTTGATGGGGAACTTGATCCCAGGACCCTGGGCTCATGACCTGAGCTGAAGGCAGAGGCCCCAACCCACTGAGCCACCCAGGTGTCCCCGTTTGACTCAATTGTACATGAAGTTTTCCAGTAGCCAAAGCCTGTGGCTCTTTCTTTAATCCCCATGTGGAACATCTAGTCCAAAGAGAGTAATGCTTCTTATTCATCTTCATGACCCAATGCCTGAAACAAATACTTGCTGGACCGAAAATGTAGGTAAGTTATGAATATGATCCACTTCTGCTAAAGGCACACTGAAGGCACCAGTCATTTGAAATGTCATGTTTCCCTTTTGTTTTAGGTTGTCCCTGTCCTACACCTACGTGTGGTAAGGCGAAGAATTTGGAGCGTGTCTCCTTTCTCTGCTAGAGTCACAGGCTAGTGCTGGAGTCCTTTCCCAGAGCCGACAGGAGGCGCCTCACTCGAACAACTGTTTCCGTGGTGTGCGAAGCTTGCCCTTGACGATATCAGCTAGTCCATGCAATGTCCTGTATTCTAAGTTTCCGTTAATGATCTGCTCTTAATGGCAGACTGAAGGGCTCAGTCCGTGGAGCATCCACCTCTGGATTTCAGCTGGCCGTGATCTCATGGTCGTGAGATCGAGCCCCACATCCGGCTCCATGGTCATGGTGGAGCCTCCTTGAGATTCTCCCTCTCCCTCCGCCCCTCGCCCTGTTCCTCTCCCTCTCTCGAATAAATAAATAACTTAAAAATAATAATAATAACAATAATCTCCTCTATAAGTTTGGGTTGCCTTCTCGAGGAATGCCTATTGCTTCTTTGCCAAAAAAGTGAAATCTTTTTTTTTCCTTTAGCTCTTGGAAAAAATCAGTCCTTGATTGCAGTAAACAACTTAGTGATATCTATCCCCTCCGTTACTTTTATAAAATAATAACTAATATTTAGAATCCTATTTGCTAGGCCCAAAACTACATATAGGACTTTTAACCCTAACAGAAGTTCTATGAGGTATAAACTGTGATTAGTCCTTCTTGACGTTCTAAAAAAAGAGTGGCCTGATCAGAGAGATTCAAATCAAAACCACACTGAGATACCACCTTACACCAGTTAGAATGGCCAAAATCAACAAGACAGTAAACAACGAATGCTGAAGAGGATATGGAGAAAGGGGAACCCTCCTCCACTGTTGGTGGGAATGCAAGTTGGTGCAGCCACTTTGGAAAACAGTATGGAGATTCCTCAAGAAATTAAAAATAGAGCTACCCTATGACCCTGCAATTGCACTACTCGGTGTTTACCCCAAAGAAGGAGATGCAGTACAAAGAAGGGCCACATGTACCCCAATGTTCATAGCAGCAATGGCCACAATCGCCAAACTGTGGAAAGAACCAAAATGCCCTTC
>CM052814.1:57130104-57160448 GCA_028533885.1 Nasua narica | reverse complement strand
CGTATTGCATGGAGCACTGGCTGTGGTGCATGAACAATCAATCTTGTAACACTGAAAAAATAAAATAAACATATTTGGGAAAAAAAAAACAGTGGCCTGGAGAAGTGAGATTTCTTTTTTTTTTTTTTAAAGATTTTTATTTATTTATGTATTAGGAAAGAGGGAGAGTGAGAGAGAGCACGAGAAGGGAGAAAGTCAGAGTGAGAAGCGGACTCCTCATGGAGCTGGGAGCCCGATGTGGGACTCGATCTCGGGACCCCGGGATCATGACCTGAGCCGAAGGCAGTCGCTTAACCAACTGAGCCACCCAGGCACCCCGAGAAGTGAGATTTCTTATCCAAAGACGGCAAAGTCAGCATTTGTATTGACCGAAGTGAGTTATGAATGCAGCTAGTCTGAGTCCAAAACCCGCACAATTCACCACTCTCCTGTGGTTTTGTTTCCAGTAATCCTATTTTGTTTCATGTTTTACAGATAAGCCTCTCTCAAACTGTTTTTTTTTTTTAAGGAAAAGGGTTACTGTTCCTTAATTGATAAGTCAATATAATGGTGAGTCCTTCTGGAAGTTTTTATTTATTTATTTGTTTGTTTGTTTGTTTGTTTGTTTTTAAAGATTTTAGTTATTTATTTGAGAGAGAGAGAGCGATCACAAGCAGGCAGAGAGGCAGGCGGTGGGGGGGGGGGAAGCAGGCTCCCCGCTGAGCAGAGAGCCCGATGTGGGGCTCGATCCCAGGACCCTGAGACCATGACCTGAGCTGAAGGCAGAGGCTTTAACCCACTGAGCCACCCAGGCACCCTGTAAGTTTTTTTTTTTTAATCTTTTAATGGTACCCCAAGAATTCAGTTCTCAAATGTATCTTTACATCTGTATTTTTATGGGAAGGTTTGCTTGCTTCGATGCTCTATTTCAAGTTATAACACACACCCATCTGTCATTCTCTCCTTGCTGTTCAGGGAATAAGATTATGTGAGTTAGGGACACACGTTTCATGGCTTCCTCCCTAAAGAATCACGCACACAGCTGGGACACTCTGGCGAAGGAAGCAAAGGGAGCAAGGAAGCAAATGGTGTGCTCGAAACAACATCTTAAAAGTAGGGGACCGAAGAAGAACCGAAGCTCCAGCCTTCTCCTGAAAGTCACTTGTGCTTCTGGGGAAGGAATCCTTGGCACAGAAACTGAAGTTTTTATCTGACATACCAGCTCCCAGGGTTTCAAATGACAGCGACAGAGCACGAACCCAACTTTCTAAGTCTGCCACTGTGAATTCAGTGGACGCAGAGGGAATAGATTTGAATGTGGCTTCTGTGCCCCAAGCTTTCTAGTTACCTACCAGCCTCACCATGCCATGCACCTGTGCCCCAGACATTTCAGACACGAACCGTCCTCTCTCCTGCACTTGAAGAGCTTAAGGAAAGGCATAGGGTTGTAAGTGTGTCTGGGATGCGTTAATAAGGACCAAAGCCTCAAAATGAACACGTTTGCAAATGATGCCATTGCAGATAAATAAGGAGGAGTAGGTTCTCTTTTTGTATTTGCAAATGTGCATATTTACATGCACGCGTGCGTGTGTACGTGTTTGCCGCTGCAGAAGGGCTAGATGGAGTTCGAAATGGAGGTGGAGAATTGCATACAAATGCATAATCGGTTTATGCCTGCTATTCGTTTTCTGTCGCAAACACTGTCACTGCCTTGGGTGACTTGGTATTAGATTGAATTTCTACTCCTGCTATGTTTAGAATCTATTTTTAACTTGGCCAACTGATTTACTATGGAGCCATGTGAGTGTTGCTATTTTTAAATATATAATAGTTGTCCCTGCAACCCATTTAAAGCCCCGGAGAAGACCATTGTATGCCTACCCCGCAGCACCGTTCATGTTCTGGGATGTAAGATAATGATTAAAAAAAAATTTTTTTTTACCGAATTCCTGCCGTACGAGAGGCAACAGGCTGCTGCTTTCAAATGTTTTCTTATTTGATACTTTAAAAAAAAAAAAATCCTGTGTTGCGAGAGACTTCTTGCCTTCCCAAGCATGTTGTAACTCGATGTGTAATTGGAAAGCTGCGTACCCAGTGGAATGGCCATGGGTATTGATGCCTGGCGGTCCTGAGTTCAAGTCCTGTCTCTGTCGCTCATTCACTCTGTGAACTTGGGCAAATTCCCTAGCCTGAGGCTTAACCTCTTCATCTGCCAAATGGGAAGAGAGCCCAGTAGTTGTGAAGAAATCCCGGGCTGGTGAAACGTATCAGCCGCTTGGGCAGCGTCTGACACAAAACGGCAGCACCCTAAAAAGTGGGCATTGTTACTTTCTCTTACTCTGAGTTCCTTCTCGTCCTAGAAAAGAAAGGCTCAAAGAGCCCAGAAGACACATCCAATAAATGCTCACCGCGCGGCCTCTAGGAGTTTTTTGACTGGGCGGTCTCGATCTGCGGGGGCCGGAAGGTGCTGTGATCGCCCCATTCAGCATTTGAACAACCGCCAGCCCTTTCGGTTGGGGCCTTTTGCCCCTGCGAGTCCTCAGACATCTGCTGGAACCTCGCGAGGGAGTCCTGGTAATTGTTTAACAGAATATTAGCTTTGTGCAGGTGTGTCTTAGCCCGCTTGGTCTCTATATAGCTCAGAAAGAAACAGCCATGTACGCCCACGCCAACAGGAGAAATCTTGTCCTCCTGTGTCTATACCCCGCTGGACCTGGGTTAAAACCACTCAGTTTCCAGAATCGAGATTTCAGAATCCCCATCATGTCCTCTTCGAGACTGAGGGGATGCTTTCTGGGTCAAGGGCCCGTGAAGCTTTGCGAAGTGGTCTGAGGTTACAGCCCGTGACTTTGAGATAACAGCCTTGGTTTGCCTACTTCTGCTCCAAGGACTCCTGATGAATGATCTCCTCTCCTGTCTGCAATTGGACGGTCTTGTTAGGAGACATCGATAGAGTTCCTCTGGTTTGGGGTAGGCGTTAGGAGACGCCGCGCTCTGTCGAGTTTGGTGAGAAAGGAGGCAAGAGATCTTGCGTTTTGAGTACCTGCCATTCTGCCAGGAATTTCACAAGGGAGGTAATATTGTGGCATCAGCTAAATTAAGGGAAAGATTTTCCTCCCACTGTGTTTGCTGAGCATGAAATCTCTTGTAGTTCAAAACCAGACTCTTTAGGGGCACCTGGCCTGGTTCAGTCAGTGGACCATGTGACTCTTGATCTCGGGGTCATGAGTTCAAGCCCCACCCTGGGTGTAGGGATTGCTTAAAAAGAAAATCTCAAAAAAAAAAAAAAGAAAGAAAGAAAGAAAAGCAAACTTTTTTTTTAAAGATTTTGTTTATTTATTTGCGAGAGAGAGTGAGAGCGCACAAGTAGGCAGAGCGGCAGGCAGACGAAGAGGGAGAAGCAGGCTCTCCGCTGAGCAGGGAGCCCACTGTGGGACCCCGGGATCATGACCTGAGCCGAAAGCAGACACTTAACGACTGAGCCACCCAGGCGCCCCTAGTGCTTTGCACGTCTTAGCGGACTTTCTCAAGCAGTTATTATATCCCTGGGCGCTTATCTACTCCTCCAGCACAAGGATTTCAGTTTTCATTTTTCTGGTATTTGCCAAATCACCTAATACAAGGGCTCTGTCATAATGTCTGCTTCACCGGCAGTTGCTGTGACAAGGGACATTTCCATGATGCTGGCTCATACCTGAAGACAGAATCATTTTCTTTCTTGCTTTTTTAAGATTTTATTTATTTATTTGTCAGAGAGAGAGAGAGCACAAGTAGGCAGAGAGGCAGGCGGGAGGTGGGGGGAAGCAGACTCCCAGCTGAGCAAATAGGCCAATGTGGGACTTGATCCCAGGACCCTGGGACCATGACCTGAGCTGAAAGCAGGTGCTTCTCCAACTGAGCCACCCAGGCACCCCGAGACAGAAACATTTTCTAAGCAAGTATTTTTGCATAAAATTTCACAGACTGAAGGGTTCTCATTTGGTGTTATAAAACTTTATGAGTCATCCTTGGAGATGGTGGATTTTTTTTTTTTTTTTGGATTGTATTTTTTTTTTTAAGATTTTATTTATTCTTTTGCCAGAGAGAGAGAGAGAGAGCACACGCAGGGGGAGAAGCAGAGGGAGAGGGAGAGGGAGAAGCAGACTCCCCGCTGAGCAGGGAGCCCGATATGGGGCTGGATCCCAGGACCCTGGGATTATGACCTGAGCCGAAAGCAGATGTTTAACTGACTGAGCCACCCAGGCACCCCTCAGGACTGTACTTTTAAGGAATCTCTACACCCAGCGTGGGGCCCAAACTGACGACCCTGAAATGCAGAGTCACTCCCTCCCCGAAATGAGCTGCCCGCTGCCGTGGGGACAGTTGATATTTTTAATGTCTCCCTCTTGTGCACAATTTTCTTGGGAACACTCTTGTTTTATTTGCCTTGAACAGGCAGTCCGAATTCATGTAAATTGTTCATAGAATACGATCTCGTCAACAAAAATCAAATATAAAACCACAATAATGTCTTATATATAAAAGTTATACAGTTGCCCAAAGTATTTTGAAAAACTAGATTTTGATACCTCAACATCTAAATTGAGCTTACTATCCTGTTCATTATATTTTTAGAGTGTCCGCGTTTTAAAATTGATGTTCTCAGTAAAGTTTTTGCAATGGGCCAGGCATCTTTTTAGAAACAATTCATTGTTAATTGGAATGGCTGGGAGGCAGTGTTTAGAAGTTGTTATAAAGTAAATCTATTTTGATGTGGTTCATGTAACTGCCTTAACTCATATATGTTATCACACTTTAATGGGAGTTTTCAGGGACTTTGGTTTCTTTGTTATCTCAGCTTTGAGACTTTATAAAAAGAAGCTTCCAGTGAAAAGGATAGTGTTATTTAAAATTCTTTTTCCACTCCCTAAAAAGGATTAACTATTTTTTGAATCAGTAATATATGCACGGAGCACAAAATTCAAAAGGTACAAAGGCTGTGTAGTGAAAAGAAAGTCTCCCTCCCGGTTTTCCACCCGCCTAAAATCTCTCTCTAGATATGGTTACCAGGTTCTTCGTGTTTGTCTACTTTTTAAAACCACACGCAAATATTTATATTATTTAATGAATGTCTTGTTACCTTCCTTTTAGAATAGCCAGGAAACCAGGAAAATGTCATAGCATATAATCCTTCCGAAATTCTACACAGAGTCCTTATGTTACATGCGAAGCCCAGAGAAAATAAAATTTGCTTATTTTCTCTGAGCCTGGGGAAAATCTTCTATTCAGAGTAATGTAATGATAGTGAAGTAAATCCTGTCAGAGATGATGAGACAAAGAACCAAATGACTATATGGTATATTTTAACTAAACAGAAAACGAGTTCATTCAAGCTAAAGATCGCAATAAAATATTTTTAGATTATTTGATAATTTAAGTTTTGTATATACTGCTTCGTTCTCTGATTTACAAAGCCCTGAACCAAAGCTTTCCATGAATTTATATAGGGTTTGAAAAAATGTAATTTCCCCTCACTGGAAATCCTTCTCTTCCTGTGATTTTTTTTTTTTTAGATGCCACATTCAAAAAAGCAGTATGTGCTGGACACTTTAAATACATATGTCTGGGGGTGCCTGGGTGGCTCAGTCAGCTAAGCATCTACCTTTACCTCAGGTTGTGATCCCTGGGTCGTGTGATCGAGTCCCTCGCTGGGCTTAGCGGAAAATCTGCTTCTCCATCTCCCTTTGCCCCTCCCCCCACTCATGCATGCACTCTCTCTCTCTCTCTCTCTCAAATCAATAAATAAAATCTTAAAAAATAAATAAATAAATAAAATCTTTTAAAAATAAATAAATAAATACATCATGTCTAATCCTTATAACAACCCGGTGAGGTTGGCTTTGTTGCCCTTCGTGGAGATGGGGAAGCCAAGGCTCTAAGACTTGCCACTGGTTTATAGAGCTAATGGCAGACCTGGGGTGCAAACCTTGACCTAATGACCCAAGTCACTGCCCACAATGGCGTCTGAAACACAGAATCTCCTGGTCTGGAAAATGGTCTCATTGCTTGGCAGTGTGGATCTCATTTCATCAAGGTATGTGCCGGAAACCTGAAGATCCATTTGTAAACAAATTATGGTCAGGGAAATTCGGTGAAAATAGATTTAGGTAAAGTGAGAATAGATTAAACGGCCGAAACCTTCGAAGAGTGGGTTAACAGCCAATGTATTATTCTTGGGAGTAGGTACAATAGGGTTCTATCCTTGGCTTTGTTCTCAACATTTTATTAATGGTTGGGACCAGGGCATCAGATGTGTTTGGCCTAAAATCTCAATTGCCATTAGGTTTGAAAACCTTCCTTCTTCTCAGTGATTCCATTCACTTATCCTTTGAACAGATCCAACCATTCATCCAATCCATTCTGATATTTGTTAGGTTTTTTTTGGCTACAGTTTCCAATGAGGATTGATCTCCCATTTGGGGAGTAGTAAGGGGGAGACCAAGTGTTCTCCTATGTACGCCAAAGTGTCCAGATGCTTCCTCTTCCAACCCTCTGGGAGCAGGGAGTGGACATGTGAGCCACGATGGCAAATTAGTTGCCCCCCTGCCCAGAACTCTGGATCTTGAACATATGACACAAAGCTAAAGAGACCTTTAAGAATCCTTCATTGAGCAAGGTCTAAGGGCAGTAGGTGGTAGGAATGCCTGATGCCCATCCAAGAGGTTCCCATGGGATGACCTTGGTTGTGCGTGCTTTTGCCTCACTTCTTGAGATTTCTGTCCTTTTTCTGAACCTGGTTCTCCAGCTTACCTATGAATTCTATAATCTATCTTATATCTTTGAATGTAGTACTTTTAGTAAGTTAGGCAGAGTTCATTTCTGTGGCTTCCAACCAAGAACCAGGAGGATACATACTTGGTCACTCCCAGCATGTTCCATATTCAATAAGGCACTTGGATTGTTTTCTCTGCTTTAGACAATGACAAAACTAGATATTCGATGCTGGCCAACATTAGCAAGGAGCAGAAAAAAAATGACTGAAGTCGGTGGCTGGACTTTGGGGGTTCTTATTCCCCATGACACTGTGTTTTCAGAAGAGATCTTGAGTGCCCCCTGGAATAATCCAACATTGCTTGATTTTGTAGGAACTTTTCTTAAATCATCATTGGTTATACCATCCAGATATGAAATATTCTCACCAAAGAAATGGAACCTGACTCTGATCAAGCTTCTAGAGCTAGCTTTCATTTACAGGGGATGGGGGTAGGGAGCAGGAGAGGCAATGAAACAGTGAGTTAAATGGCACTAGAAGGAAAATCCCAAATGTGGGAAATTATGCCAGACAACTTAACAAGTGTCTTCCATAAGTCAATGGCATTGAGAAAAAGGTATGGGGGAGGGAAGGAGATCACTGTATACCCAAAGAAACCCAAGAGATATAACTGCCAAATGTAATATGTACATTTTGTTTGGGCTTTGATTCCAACAAACCAATTGTGACAAATGAAGAAGACTACACATACAGGAAAGATATGAAAAGAAAACAGTTGCTCCCAAGCCCGTTATCTACATGGTGCCAAAAGCACATCGCTGATTTTCTATAAATGTGAAATAAGAAGATGATTTCCATGTAATTGTAAAAAAAACAAAAAACAAAAAACAAAAAAACCCTGTCGGATAGAACACCTAAGAGGTTAAGACTTGTGAGATCTAATTATGGTTATTGTTCTGTGACCCGGAACAAATTACATAATACACTGAGCGGTAAATGGGAAGAACCTCGTGAAATGGCTATTTGAAGTCCCTCATAAAAGTTCTGGTAAAGAGCATGACGATCATGAGTGCTCAGAACTGCTCCATTAAGGAACAGTCCAGAGGTGCCTTACACAGCCTCTGAGATGGTCCTCGATGATCTCCTCCGCCTCTTGGTCACATGCTGTGTCATCCCCCTCCCTTTCAGTATGAGATTCCCTTCAGAGATTTCGGTTATTAACAATTTCGGTTATTAAACAATCTCAGCTCATGACCATGGACTGATGATTCTGGATATCTCCGCTGCTGGAATAGAAGATAACGCTGATCATGGAAGGATCTGTATCTAAATGAACCATAGATGCATGAGGGAAGGAAGAGGACCGGAAGTACATCTCTCTCTCTCTCTTTTTTTTTTTTTTTAATTTACCATCTTAACCATTTTTAAGCGTACAGTTTGGTAGTATTAAGGATGTTCCCATTGTTATGCAACAGATCTCCAGAACTTTTCATCTTGTAGAAGTGAAACTCTATATCCATTAAACAACAACTGGTCGTCCCCAGTGGACATAAGACTCCAAGTTCATTCTTTCCTAGATGGATGGCCAGTTTTCCCAACACCAGCTGTTGAAGACCACTCTTTTCCCATTGAGTGGACTTGACATTCTGTGGCGGATCATTTGACCGTATATGTGAGCGTCTATTTCCAGGCTCTCAGTTCCATCCCATTGGTCCGTATTTGTCCTTACGCCGGTACCACACTGTTTTGATGTGTAATATGTAGCTCTGTAAAATGTGTTGATATAAGAAAGTTGAATCCTCCAATTTTGTTCTTTTTCAAAATTGTTTTGGCTATTCAGAGTCCCTCGCAATTCCATATGAATTTTAGGATTTTTTTTTCTATTTCTGGAAAAAATGTCATTGAGATTTTGATGGGCATTGCATTGAATCTCTAGATTGCTTTGGGTAATATGGACATCTTAACATGAGTAAGTCTTTAATCCACGAACACAGGGTTTCTTTCCACTTCTTTGTGTCTTGTTTAAATTCTCTGAGCAATGTTTTATAGTTTCCATTGCAGAAGTCTTCACCTCCTTGGTTAGGTTTACTCTTAAATATTTTAATCTTTTTGATGCTGCCATAAGTAGAAATTTTTTTAATTTCCTTTTTAAATTGTTCACTGTTAGTGTATAGAAACATTCCATTAAAAAGAAAAACAGTAATGGGGGCGACTGTGTGGCTCAGTCAGTTAAGCGTCTGCCTTTGACTCAGGTCATGATCCCAGGGTCCTGGGATCGAGTCCCACCTCGGGCTTCCTGCTTCACTGGAAGCCTGCTTTCCCCTCTCCCACTCCCCCTGCTCTCGCTGTCCCTCTCTCCATCAAATGAATAGAAAATAAGTAAATAAATAAAAAATAAAATAAATAAACAGTAATGTACTCTTTCTGTTCAGGAATTTTCATATTCCTGAGATTTTGTTTTTTCACCAATGCTTCAGAGGAACTGTTTTATGGGTTTGACAGGCATCTGGAGGAAGTGAAGGATACTGTGAAATTCAGAATGCTAGTAACATATGCATTTGCCTAAAAAGCTGAGCAAACTTGGGACTTCATGCTGGATGTGGTCCAATTTGTCTGTTTACCTACAATTAGAGAAATCCGTAGGATTGTTGACATTTGGAAAGTACCTTGTTGGCACAGCTCCAACAGCAGAAGGGTTTTGACTGAGCCCTTAATGATTATCCCACCCCAGGCCTTTGAAGGGCGACTTTGGACCTTGTATCCATTAGGACTCTTTCCATTGTACTTGACCGGGAGCCCTTCTTAAACTGCCTCAACGAGTAGAGAGGACATTGTCTATAAGCAGGGCTGAATTTGGGGTTTGCTTGATCCAGGGGTTGAAATGATGTTTCCAAGCTCCAGTGCCAGCCTTAGACCAGAGGAAGAGGGGGCCCCCTACCCTGAACCCTGCAGTGAAGGGCCCAGATATCCCAAATAGGAAAAGTTTAAATATATATATATATATATATATATGTATATATATGAAAATAAATAAAATAAAAATAAAATAAAATCCTACTCCTTCCAAGAAAGTTTCAGAATTTGGTAAACATGGAGTGGAGGGAAACCCCAGGAGAGGGATGTAGTACTATCCTCAGTACAGGAGCCCCCCTAAGCTGAGGGAGACATGGGGAAGAGAAGATTCCAGCCTCTGCCCTAAGGAACCAGACAAACCATTTCCGGTGCTTTAATTCAGCTGCCCTGAGTGGAAGCATCTAGACCACCCACGCATGGCTGTCGAATGTTTCAAATGTAGCTATTCCAAACTGAGATAGAAGAGTAAAATACGTGCTGGAATTTGAAGACTCGTACAAAAGAGCTCAGTAAAATACCTCATTAATAAGCTTTTATATTGATTACCTGCTAAAATACTATTTTCACTCATTTCGTTTAACTTTTTATAACATGGCCGCTAACTTTTATTGAATGGCCTCCATGTCTGATACTGTATTTCCATGAGATCTCTCTGGTTGAGGCAAACAACTTCCCCCAGAAAACTCCATGCCCTCCCTCCCCTCTGCTCTGGTAGCTTCAGGAAGCTCCTAACTACTTGGAAAAAAAGCACCTGGGTGGCTCAGTCGGTTGAGCGTCCGACTCTTGATTTCAGCTCAGGTCATGATCTCCAGGTCCTGGGATCAAGCCCTGCATCAGGCTCCGCACTCAGCAGGGAGTTGGCTTGAGATTCTCTCTCTCTCTCTCTCTTTCCCTCTGCCCCTCTCCCCACTCGCCTTGTCTCTTTCTCTAAAATAAATAAACGTCTTTAAAAAAAAAAAAAAAAGGACTACTTGGAAAATTGAGGTGTGGTGTTGGGGGAGGGAACCTGCCTGCCCCAGCCCTGGGGCGTCGGCAGGTCAGTCCCCTTCCTGGGAGTTTTTGCCCAGCACGACCTGGAGTCCCGCTCCCATCCTGCCTGACCGGTACCCTTCCCCTGGTGGCGTATGTCTCGTCCCTGCTGGGGCATCTCTAGAACTCCCGTTAGGCTTCTGGGGGCAAGCCGAGGGCATGCGTGTGTTCAGAATGACCTCATTGCACTGCCCCATGAGGTCAGAGGGTGGAGGAAGGGCTCTCCGCAGGGGAAGAGCCCAGCTCCTGGCAGGTGGAACAGAACTTAATGAATAGAAGAAGCAGAGCTGGAGATAGACGCTCCCAAATTCAGAGCTTCTGAGGGACGCTGTCTTTTGCTTTCTTGTTGGGAGTGTGAGAATTGGATCAAACCTTGAGGCAGCTGTCGGGAAGGTACTTTGGCCCCAACCCACTCCTGAGGCAACTTAGCCTCCTTGAAGCTTGAGCTGGCCCGAGAGCATTCTGTGACGCTGCTTGGCACACTCGGCTTGACTACACTGATCATTTATTCCTCCCATTGTTTCATCTGCCGCTTAAAGGGCTTTTCCAGGTGTTCCCTTTCGGACCTCCCTGCTCACCAAGAAGCCAACCTTATTCCTCGGGACGGCAGCCTGTTCCCTCGCATCCTGGGCACGGCAGACACCGAATTGCTGTTGACGGTCAGTGGAATCTCTTCTCACCAGACCCGTCTGGAAATGGAGGTCTTTGCCGCCAGCTCGGACCAGTCCCCTCCATCACTTCCAGGTCCCCGGTGGCCACAAGCTCCCCGTGAGCACGCCAGCTGGCTTGAGAAAGACACGAGGCAATGTGTGGTCATGATGAAAGCGTTGCTCTGTGTCTCAGATGAAGAAGCAAACCAACGCCAAGCCAAACTTTAAACAATCTCTGTGGGACGTCGCGATGGCGTCAGGTTTACCTACCAAGACATGGATTCCAAACCCCTGCCCTGTGCTCCGGTGCGGGCTGGTTGGCCCGCCTCCCATGATGTGCACTTACCCTCCCATGAGCTGGTCGAGGTCAGCTACTCGAATCTTCGTCAGAGCTGGCTGAGCCCTCTGTCTGAACTGGGTCTCAGCCGGCCCTGCCTAGCCTGCCCATGACTGCCACCCGAGGGTCATTGTCTGTTGACTGGCCCGCACCCAAAGCGCAGCCTCTTACCAAGGCTCTGCCTTTTGTCCCATTCCGCGTAAGCCCATCTTCCCCAGGGCTGCCTGCATTTTCTAAATCACAGATTTAGATCACAGATCACTCCCCAGCTCAAAAATATTTAACAGTGACGGGGCGCCTGGGTGGCTCAGTGGGTTCAAGCCTCTGCCTTTGGCTCAGGTCATGATCTCAGGGTCCTGGGATGGAGCCCCGCATCGGGCTCTCTGCTCAGCAGGGAGCCTGCTTCCCCCCCCCCCCCGCCTGCCTCTCTGCCTACTTGTGATCTCTCTCTGTCAAATAAATAAATTAAATATTAAAAAAAACAGATGAATGGGTAAAGAAGATGTAGTATATATATCTGAAAACCCTGAAATCTTGTCATTTGCAAAGATGTGGATGGAACTAGAGGGTATTATGCTAAGCGAAATAAGTCAATCAGAGAAAGGTAATTATCATATGAGCTCTCTGATATGAGGAATTCGAGAGGCAGAGTGCGGGTATGTAGGGGGAAGGGAGGGAAAAAATGAAACAAGATGGGACCAGGGAGGGAGACAAACCAGAAGAGACTCTTAATTTCAGGAAACAAACTGAGGGTTGCTAGAGGGGAGGGAGGTGGGAGGGTGGTGATGGGCATTGGGGAGGGTATGGACTATGGTGCGTGCTATGAATTGTGTAAGACTGATGAATCACAGACATGTACCCATGAAGCAAATAATACATTATATGTTAGTAAAAAATAAAATAAAATAAAAAAAGAGCAAGTGTTAAAAAAGTTAATTGTGAGACACACCATGAATCGTAAGAGACATCTTGGTTGCAGAGATGTCAATGTGTGCCTTCGAACCGGTGGACTAAGGTACCTGCTCCCTTACCTGGCTTTGGGTAGCAGGTTGTCCATTCCTGCAGTAAACACACATTGTATCGCACTCTATTTGGTTGTTAACAAAGCTGCTTTCCCTGCTGGATATGAGTAACTGTAGGGGAGAAAATATATCTTTCTTCCTCTGGCATCCCAACACGCAACATGGCATCTGGCCCAAGATAGGTGTTCAATACTCAGTCACTTAATATAAATTGAAATCCCCGGGATGCCTGAGTGGCTCAGTCGGTTAAGCCTCTGCCTTCAGCTCAGGTCATGATCCCGGGTCCTGGGATCGAGTCCCACAATGGGCTCCCTGCTCAGCTGGGAGCCTGCTTCTCCCTCTGTCTGCCGCTCCCCCTGCTTGTGCGCTCTCTCTCTCTCTCTCTCTCTGACAAATAAATAAATAAAATTTAAAAAAATAAATAAATTGAAATCCTCATGCAAGATCATATTAGACTGGGGGAAGCAGGGTTTTCCCCAGGAATGAGAAATGTGTGACAGACTTCGTATAATAATAAAACTTCATTAAACCAACAGTTCGACTTTGGCGAATTGGTCTTCCTGCTCCGAGGACATAGAGAAATGAATGATGTCATAGGCTGTCCTCCATAATGCCACTGCATTCCATAGGAGATAGGAAACTTACTTGGCTGTAAGTATTATAAATATATATAGAGCGTATAGAGGTTTTCAAAGACAGATGGCCCTTTTGCCAGCAAGAAAAGACTAACAATATTCCTAGTGGCCTGAAGATGTCTACTTTTAGATTAAATATCATGAAGGAAGTGTTCGCCCCTACAATCTTCTGGGACATGTCTATTCTTTTGCTTTCTTTCCCTTATTCTGGAAGGTTTGAATGACCTGCCTTTTAAAGTTTAAAAATAGATCCTCAGACTGGGCTTTGAAATATTTCCAGAATACAGCATTACAGGAATCCCAGATTCTATAAAAATTCTATCTGCATTTTCATCTCTACAAACACTGCGACTTTTGTCATCCCTTCGGAAGCAGTAACACTGATTTGGGGTTTTTCTTTTTCTTCTCTTTCTCTTTTTTCTTTTTCTTCCCTTTCTTCTTTGCTTACCTTTCATCACTCAAATTAATCTTTGAGTTCAAGGACAACTCCGAGTAGTGCAGAAAGCTGGCTTCTGGAACCTACTCTGTGGGTCATAAGCAGGCATAGCACAAACTGGCGGTCCAAGGAACACAGACTGACCCACCAGGAAAATCCGAGGAAGGGCATTTTTAAAAGGGATTCTTGGCTGGCTTTCTTAACAACAAGGATGACTGTTGATTCTGCTTAAGCTCTCTGTCTTTGGTTGCATGAAACCAAAGGGAACGTATAATGGGTGGTCCATGTTACGCTACGTCTTGCCCATATTCTTCTTCTAAAATGTACATGTGCTTCGTGCTTGTCACCTTGCTTTGTGCCACAGAACCCCAGAAGTTTGGCCACTACCAATTGTGAAACAGCTCTAGCGGAACCCAGTGAGCTATAAAAGGAGAATACAGGCCCAGGAGGTGGCCAAGTGGAAGAATCCCACCCAACGTGAGTAATCCAGATTAACAACGATTAGCCAACCTAATCAGAGCCTTTATCTTGGGGAATTTTTTATGTGAACTGGAGAGAACGCATTGGAAAATGAATCTAAGGGGCGCCCGGGTGGCTCAGTCAGTTAGGCGTCTGCCTTCAGCTCACGTCATGACCTTGGGGTCCTGGGATCGAATCCCTGCTCAGCGGGGAGTCTGCCTCTCCCTCTCCCACTGCCCCTGCTTGTGTTCCCTCTCTCGCTGTGTCTCTCTGTGTCAAATAAATAAAATCTTTAAAAAAAAAAAAGGAAAGAAAGTGGATTAGTAGTCTGAGCATGTCACTAAAGCAGGGTGTGAAGGCTTTCACTCCTGAGGAGGGAATGAGATGACCAGGCAGTTCGAGCTATCATAGTTTCCTGGCTTGGAGTTACTGCTGCCTACAAAGCCTGGATTTTCTGCTGTGGAGACATTTTCTTATTTCTTTACTTTCCTGGTATCCTGGTATATTTAAAAATACCTTTTAATGTTGTAGATATGATATGTGCATATTGAACAAACCTCAAACAATAAAAAAATATATGTTGGCATAAGAGAAAACCTGTGCTTTCTCTCATTTTAATACCCCAAAGAGAATCACAGTTAAAATTGTCCGTGTAGGGGCACCTGGGTGGCTCAGTGGTTAAGCATCTGCCCTCAGCTCAGGTGATGATTCCAGAGTCCTAGGATCGAGCCCTGTATCTGGCTCCCAGCTTGGCAGGAAGCTTGCTTCTCCCTCTCCCTCTGCCCCTGCTTGTGTTCCCTCTCTCTGTGTGTCTCTCTCCATCAAATAAATAAATTCTTAAAAAAAATTGTCAGTGTAATATTCTCGCATATTTATTTTAGTATTGTATATCCTCTAACTTGCTTTCTTTATTCAGCAATAAATCATGGATAGTTCTCCATGTTAAAAAAAAAAAAGTAGGGGGGGCACCTGGCTGTCTCAGTCGGTAGAGCATGCAACTCTTGATTTTGGGGTCATGAGTTCGAGCCCCATGTGTCATGTGGAGTTTACTTAAAAAATGTTTTTTTGAAATATATATAGAGGGCGCACCTGGGTGGCTCAGTCAGTTGAGCATCTGACTCTTGATTTCAGCTCAGGTCATGATCTCAGGGTCCGGGAATTGAGCCCAACATTAGGCTCCCTGCTCAGCAGAGAGGATTCTCTGAGGATTCTTTCACACTTCCTTTGCCCCCTACCTCTAAAATAAATGAATAAATGTTTAAAATATAAATATATATATAGAGAGAGAAAGATATATCTATTTATTTACATATAGAGAAAGATTTTGTTCTTTGCAACAGCTGCATAGTATTCCATTGTATGAATATACTACATTTTATGTAACCGTCTAATACCAATGGATGTGGGGGCTGTTTCAAATTTTCAAAATAACAATGAACAATAAACGACTTCTTTTCTTCCACACATCATAACGTATTTATGCAAATATTCTTATACAATAAATTCCTAACAGTAGAATTTGGAGGGCCAAAGGGAATATGCACTTACGATTTTAATTAATTAATTAAAGATTTTATTCATTTGTTTGACAGAGAGAGACACAGCGAGAGAGGGAACTTCATTAAACCAACTTTAATGAAGTTGGGAGGGAACACAAGCAGGGGGAGTGGGAGATGGAGAAGCAGGCCTCCCGCCCAGCGGGGAGCCCGAAGCGAGACTCGATCCCAGCACCCTGGGATCATGACCTGAGCCAAAGGCAGATGTTTAATGACTGAGCCACCCAGGCGCTCCTGCACTTAAAATTTTAATAGATGTGGCCAGATTGCTTCCCTACCAGTTGAGATCATCTAGGGCTCACCCTGTCTCTTGTCATCTAAAGCATGGCAATGTGGATTTGACGGCACTGAAGGGGGGACATTCCATCGCAGAAGTTGACCCCTCCTAAGCCAGTAATACCTGATGGAACCTGTTCCCCATCAGCTGGGGAGTGAAGGTCTCCTTGCCGTGCTGGCCCTCGGTAGGGAGCCTTGCTCGAGCACCTTCCACCGGACTGAATCCCTTGGAGAAGTCCCTGGGGTTGTCGTCTAGAACCGCCATGTGCTATAGTCTGCCCGCATAAAAGGCGAGAGTCACAAAGACACACACATTAAGTTCACATGTTGTAGAGATGATATGTGCATTCTTTAGTGCAGCAGTATGCACTGATGCTAAGCCTTAAAAAATTAAAGTTTTATACAAACCTGCGCCGCAGGGCGCCTGGGTGGCTCAGCGGGTTAAAGCCTCTGCCTTCGGCTCAGGTCATGATCTCAGGGTCCTGGGATCGAGCCCCGCGTCAGGCTCTCTGCTCAGTGGGGAGCCTGTTTCCCCCTCTCTCTCTGCCTGCCTCTCTGCCTACTTGTGATCTCTCTCTCCCTGTCAAATAAATAAATAAAATCTTAAAAAAAAAAAAAAACAACAACCCTGCGCCGGGCAGATTTTATGTATGGATGCATAAAGTTAAACGTCATCCTTTGTGCTATTTGGAATGGACACGTCCCGTGATAATTCAAATAGACAAAGCAAAAACTGAATTAAGAAGGCTGAGCGTGTCCTTTTAAAAGATACCAGAACAAAGGGTGCCTGGCTGGCTCAGTCAGTGGTGCAGCCAATTCTTTTTTTTTTTTTTTAAAGATTTTATTTATTTGACACAGAGAGAGAAATCACAAGTAGGCAGAAGCAGGCAGAGAGAGAAGGGGAAGCAGGCCCCCCACTGAGCAAAGAGCCCAATGCGGGGCTCGATCCCAGGACTCTGGGATCGTGACCTGAGCCGAAGGCAGAGGCTTTAACCCACTGAGCCACCCAGGCACCCCATGTGCAGCCAATTCTTGATCTCGGGGTCGTGAGTTCCAGCCCCACATGGGGCGAAGAGATCAGTTTTTTTAAAATGTAGCGGACCAAAGTGCCGATGGAGAAGCAAGGTGCAGGCCAAATGGAAGGTCTTCTTCATTCAGTAAGCTTTTTTTTTTTTTTTTTAAGATTTTATTTATTTATCTGAGAGAGAGAGAGAGAGATAGAGAGCATGAGTGGGGGCAGGGCAGAGGCAGAGGGACAAGCAGACTCCCCGCTGAGCAGGGAGCCTGACATAAGGCTCGATCCTAGGACCCTGAGATCTTGACCTGAGCAAAGGCAGAGGCTTAACGAACTGAGCCACTCAGGCGCCCCATCTTTTTTTTTTTTTTTAAGATTATTCATTTCTTTGAGAGAGAGAGTGCTTGGAGGAGCAGAGGGAGAGAATCTCAAGCAGACTCCATGCTGAGACGTGAGCCTGACTTGGGGCTCAATCCCATGACCCGTGAGATCATGACCTGAGCTGAAACCAAGAGTGGGACACTTAACTGACTGAGCCACTCAGGCACCCTGATTCGGGAATCTTTACTGAGAATCTAGAAGGTCCTTGCTCTGTAGTGGGGATTCAAAGACAATTAAGAAATGGTTCCCAACCGTAAGAACATTACAGATCTATGAAGGCATGAAATAGGATGGGACAACTAATAGGGCCTGAGGGACTTGGGGTAGATTGCACAGAGATGATGTCCGAATGGAGACTTAAGAGATAAGCGGACATTTTCCTGAAATGGAAAGGGAAAAGCATTCTAGGTGGAGGGACAGGAGGTGGAAAAGAAGCTAGCAAGTCTAGGGAATGTGCAAAATGGTGATGCTTTGCTTTGTAAGGTGATTATACTATAGGTCTGTTCAGAAGTGTTCCTGATGACGAGCATCTTTTATGAACCCAAGTGTTCCAGACTGGGTCCTGTCTCTCTCTCCGATATGGACCCACTGGCCGCAGGCGGCCATTGAGAGTTGGAACAAGGTGAGTGTGATCAAGGAACCGAATTTTTGCCTGCATTTAATTTTAATTAACATAAACTTAAAAACACTCAATTCAGTTGTCAGAAAAATTGTTAACTATAGCTGAGATAATTCGGGTATGTGGATGTACTTTTCCAACTGTAAGTTTTGTGCCCTCTAATTTTTTTTTTTTTAAGATTTTTTATTTATTTATTTATTAGGAAAGAGAGAGAGTGAGAGAGAGAAGGTCAGAGTGAGAAGCGGACTCCCCATGGAGCTGGGAGCCCGATGTGGGACTCGATCCCCGGACTCCGGGATCATGACCTGAGCTGAAGGCAGTCGCTCAACCAACTGCGCCACCCAGGGGCCCCTGTGCCCTCTAATTTTGTGCACCAAGTATTTCTGAGAAAATTCGGCATCTGAATTGAGATGTGCTGTCAGGGCAAAATATACCCTGGAGTTCAAAGACTTATAGGAAAAGAATGTGAAATGTCTTATTGACAATTTTTATATTAATTACATATTCAGATAATTCAGATATTAGTACTGTAGACATCTCGGAAATGTGGGATCCAGGGGTGCCTGGCTGGCTCAGTCAGAAGAACATGTGACTCTTGATCTTGGAGTTTTAAGTTCAAGCCCCAACCCTGGGTACAGAGATTACTTAAAAAAATAACATCCTGGGGGGCTCAGTCGGTTAAGGGTCTGCCTTCGGCTCAGGTCATGATCCCAGGGTCCTGGGATTGAGCCCCACATCAGGCTCCCCACTCAGTGGGAGGCCTGCTTCTCCCTCTCCCACTCCCCCTGCTTGTGTTCCCTCTCTTGCTGTGTCTCTCTCTGTCAAATAAATAAAATCTTCAAATAAATAAATAAATAAATAAAATCTTTCTTTTTTAATTTTTAAAAAATAAAAATTTAAAGATTTTAAAAAAGGAAAGGTGAAATCCACTATGAAAGTCAATTTCACCTTTTTCTTTTTCCCTTTCTAATGTGGCTACTAGGAAATTAAAATTATGTGTGGCACTTAAATTTCTATGGATTACATCTCTATGGATATTGCTGCTCTGGATCCTCATCATATCGTGCCTGCATCTCTGTGATAGCTTCCTATCTGTTCTTCTGCAGTCCTCCCATTTAACCCATCCTCCACACTATTACCAGATTATAAAACATGAATTTTATCAGATCAGAATGCCGAATTGCACATCACTCCTCACATCTGGGGACATCAACTCCCTCCTTTTTCCTCAGTCTAGCCTTTGTGGGCCTCCTCTATTTCCTCTGGCTCTCCCTTCCAAATGGCCGGAGCCCCAGCAGCCACTTTGTATCTTAACAGTATAAGAAGCCCTGTGCTAAGAAGAGTGGAGCAGAAAGGCAGGTGCCTGGTTTCTAAACTTACCATCTTGAACTTCCTGTCTTTAGTTTTTCTTTTTCATGAAAGAGAAATCTTTATTCTATTAAGCCACTAAATTTGGGTTTTCTATTCATACACGCCAAACTTAATTTGGCAACTACTTCAATTTTTCTTAAAAACATTGTGCGGACACAAAGAAACAAAACAAAAAAACAAAACATGCCCCTGGTTCACTTAAAATGTCTGGGCCTCAGTTTCCTTACTTGAAAAAATCAGTTGTTTTTTTTTTAAGAGAGGAGGGGGCGGGGCAGAAGCAGGCGGAGAGGAAGCAAGAGAATCTTAAGCAGGCTCCAACCCAGGGCTCGATCTCACAACCCCGAGAGCACCATCTGAGCTGAAACTAAGAGTCGGACGCTGCTTTAGCTGACTGAGCCACGCAGGCACCCCCCAAAATCAGTTCATTTGAGTAAATGATCTCTGAACCATTTCCAGGCCTAACACTTTGTGTTTACGTTAATGTATTCATCCCATATATGAGTGCCTATTATTTACCAGACACTATTTCCGGCGCTTGGATGCAGCAGTGACCAAGATAGTAAATCAGTTCTTCCCTGACAATTGCGCTGTGATTCAGTCAGTGCTGATCTATAGGCCCAGGGCTGCCACTACTAATGCACTATGCAAACGGTACAAGTAGCTCAACTTCTTTGTACTGGTTTGTCTCGCCATCAAATAGGTTATAATGCCTTACCTCAATAACGATAGTCAATAGATGTGTGGTGCTTTACACAGGTTATCTCATTTAACTCTTGCAACTATCCCACAAGGTGATCCCCAATGACTTTGACAAAAATGAGAAATTAGGTAACTTACACACAGCTTAGTAAACACTCCAGCAGCCTTCAAAATCAGTCTCATTCCAGGGGTGCCTGGGTGGCTCAGTGGGTTAAAGCCTCTGCCTTTGGCTCGGGTCATGGTCTCAGGGTCCTGGGATCGAGCCCCGCATCGGGCTCTCTGCTCAGAGGGGAGCCTGCTTCCCCCTCTCTCCCTGCCTGCCTCTCTGCCTACTCGTGATCTCTCTGTCAAATAAATAAATAAAATCTTTAAAAAAAAATCAGTCTCATTCTATGGACCCTTTGAAGATCCAATGAAAATAATGACTATGAAAATATTTGGAAAAATGAGCAATCGCGTACAAACTCTCCCCATAACAAAGGTCATTAGAAAGCTGGAATGAAAATAAACTTTTCCGAGTAGATGATGGGTGCTACACAAATAGATGACGGGTGTTACACAAATAACGGAAGTGTTATTTACCAGTTACTTTGTGTCAGGGACATTGCCAAGGACTGTTTATCCATTGCCTGTTGGGAACCAAATAGTGGCCTATGTGCTGGACACAGGAGACGAATAAGAACAGGTATACTGTAGAAATGAATCCCCTCTACTTGGGGAGTGTAATTTTTTTTTTTAAGATTTTATTTATTTGACACAGAGAGAGAGAGATCACAAGTAGGCGGGGGGTGGGGTGGGGGTGGGGAGGGGAGGCAGGCTTCCTGCCGAGCAGAGAGCCCGATGTGGGGCTCGATCCCAGGACCCTGAGATCATGACCTTAACCCACTGAGCCACCCAGGGGCCCCTGGGGAGTGTAATTTAATGTTAGCTCCAAATTGCTTCAGCAGTCAACAACATCCTGATGTCTTTCTATATGCTCTTGCACTCACCATCTTAACTTGTTTATCAACTTAAATGGTCAAAGTATTTGCAAAGTGGGCAAAGTATTTGTCCTAATCGATATCCCTTAGTGACTGGTTCATTAAATCATTTCGCCTTTTTGTTTGTTTGTCTGTTTGTTTGTTTTTTCGGGGTTGGAAGAAGATAACCTTGTCAGAATACGATGAGAAAAATGACAAAATATGAACTCCTGTGATCTTAGTTCCACATGGCAGGTTGCAAAAAGCCCGATAGGTTATTTAATGTATTTGGTCAGTTACCAGTTCCGATCTTTATTGGAACACCTGGGGTTGAATTAGTGGTAAGTACACAGAAAACTAAGTAAATGAAACAGTGAGGCAATAATTAACACTGGGAAAAACAAAAAACTGTACAGGAAAAAAATTTAACTAGCTGTAAACAATGCTTATAGAGTCAGAGTGATGTAGTGATACTGATTTAGCATATATTGGGAAGATGGAGGGAAGGTGATAGGGCAAGAGCTAGGAATCATCCCTCATACAAGAAAGCAAATAAATTCAAATAACCAAAAGAGACAGGTATAGGCCTCAACTGTGGTTACCTCTGTGGGGAGCAGGGGGTTGGGAGAGGTGGGGCAGGAGACAGCTGTTTTCATTGTAAGTCAATAGCATTTTTGACTCTTTAAACCGAAATGGAAAAATTAAATTTAAAAATCATTATAGGGCGCCCGGGTGGCTCAGTTGGTTAGGTGACTGCCTTTGGCTCAGGTCATGATCCCGGAGTCCTAGGATCAAGTCCCACATCAGGCTCCCAGCTCTGTGGAGAGTCTGCTTCTCCCTCTGACCTTCTCCCCTCTCATGCCCTCTCTCACTCTTTCTTTCTCTCAAATAAATAAACAAAATCTTTAAAAAAAATAAAAATCACTATAACTTACATAAACAAATCGCCTGGCTTTTCCAATAGCCTAATGTGTCAAGTCACGTTCTTCAGCCTGATCATGAAGTCCCTCCATGACCTCTCTCCACCCTCCCTATCTTATCTTTCTCTAAAACTTCTTTCCATTTTATACTCTTGGTTCCAGTCAGGTACTGGAACACTTGGTCTTCAAAACATCATTCGCCAAGCCTGGGATGCTCTCTCTCCTATCTGATCTAAAATCTTATCAGTGGTTGGAACAAAGGAGCACAAATATGAAAGTTATCCCCTGAGAACAAAATTAATAAGCACAAAAACATAATGGATGCGTTTAGTCGTCGGTAGATGGAGGGTCTGAGAAGTTGAGGGGGGGATGGTCTACATGCATCTGTAAAAAGGAAATTTCTAAGTCACTCCATGTAAATTCATTAAGTGCCTACACGTCTCAAGTGTCCTGGGGGTATGTAACAGTAAGTGGTATAGTTAAACACCAAGAATTCAGGGGGACAGAGCTATTACAGTTAGCCTAGAGGACTAGAAGCTTCTAGAAAAGAGGGGTCAATGAGCAACCACAAATGTCTCCACTACTAAGCAGACATAGCCTCTGTAGAGAGGGGATGCGACAGGCTTGATGATATTAATAGAATGGTTTATCTAAGGTCCATTTTGTGTAAAGCTCTGGGCCAGGTGCTTTACATTTGCTTTCTGAACCATACAACAGCCTGATGGGATTCCTTTTATTATCTCTAATTTTCAAAGGAACAAACTGAGCCTTGTAAATATTAAGATCTCACAGCCAGTGTCAAAGGTGAGACGTGAATTCTGGTCCAGATTTAGCGCCCCTTCTGGTTCCACAACATCCCCCAACTTCCGGGCCAACTAAACCTTGCATACTAAGCAACCTTCTGATTTAATTTGACCTCACATGACCTCATATGTAGAAAAAAGTGCTGTAGTTAGGTAATAAAACCTTACTTATAATACACATATTGGGTCTGACACATATTGAATATTTGTTGTGTGCCAAGCGCCATGCTAAGCCTTTACATGTGTGAGGAAGATGCTGTCATCGTTATTTCATAGAGAAAAAAGCTAAGGCATAAAGAATGTAAATTTGCTTCGAGGCCCACAGCGAAGAAGAGAGAGAGAAAGCTTGTGCTCTTAATCATTCCACATATTGCCATCTAACATACACTGGACTGTTGTAAACAGAATTTATTCATTTAAATAAAATGTAGTGAGCACCCACTCCATGGTTTGGGGCTTGCTGGGGGAATGTTAATGAAGTACAGGAACCAGTCTCTGTCTTGCAGATATTTACAATTTAAACGAAGAGGCACAATATACACAGTCAACTGATAAGCAGCAATCGAGGTACAGAATTATACCTAGTATAGAATTAAGAATAGAATTATAGAATTAAGTCCTCGGTTGATGAGCACGACCCATAAGAGAGTTCAGAGAAGAGCTCACTGAGAGCCCAGACAGAGATGAGGTAAAGGGTGAACAGAACCCAGCAGTAGAGAGAGAGAACATTCTAGCACAGGAATGAGCAATGGCGTCCTGGAGGACGGGAACCAACTGGCCTCACCATGGAGGGTCATCGTGTGAAGCCACAGCGTCCCAACTGCCTCTTGCGCATGCTCCCAACCCAAGGAGGAAGGACGCAGCACCCGGCAGCTGTCAGCGGGGCCCTGGGGCTAACAGCATGAGAAGGGCCAGAGTCGCCTGCCCTCAAGTCTGGTGCTCACTAAATTATAAGTAAGGATCACAGGACGTAAATGCGCAGGAAGCACCTTAGCATAGGCCGGGAGTGTGCCTGGGTCACAATCCGATACAAACAACACGATACTACTACTACTACTAAGGTAGTATCTTTCTTCTTGCTTAGCTCACCAGGTTTTCCCTCTCACTTTGCTACTAGCCTCTGGCAGGCAGCGAACGCATCTCGCATCTCGGAATTAGGCAAGACTTCATCTATGGAGTTGCCCTGGCTCTACCAAAATCAGTTCCTCTTTGGCTCCTTCCTTCTAGGATGACTTCTATTTTAAAATAAAATTTCAAGCATTTGTTATGCAATTTTCAAACAGGTAGAAAGCCGGAGAGACTAACACAGCGAACCCCCCAGGTGCCCATCACCAACTTCAATAGTTACCAGCGTGAGACTAGTCTCACTCCAGCTGTATCATATCTACCTTCTCCCACCAGCTCAACGAGATTGTTTGGAAACAAATTTCAGGTGTCCCATAATTTCATCCAGAGATACTCTAGTACCGTAGCTCTAAAATACAGCGTTCTAACAGAACCGTATCTGGTTCTCACCTCTAATACTGTTAGCGATGATTCCTTAATATGATCCAAAAGCCAACCAGCATAAAAATTTCTTTGATTTTCTCACACAGTATTTTTTGTTTTTTTACAGTTTTTTATTTTTAAAGTTAGGATCCAAACAAGGTCCAGATATCGCATTTATCTGCTGCTCCTCCGATCTCTTCGAATCTGTAGGTTTCCCACTCCCTTCTTTTCCCCTCAAATAAACCGATTATTGGAGAAACAGAATAATTTGTCCTGCAGTGTCTCACATTCTAAATGTTGCTGATTGCTTTCCCACGATGTCATTTCATATGCTCCTTTGACCCCTGGAAGTTGTCAAAGACTCCTGGGGTGGGACGCCTGGGTGACTAAGTCGGTGAAGCATCTGCCTTTGGTTCAGGTCATGATCCCAGCATCCTGGGATCGAGTCCTGCATCAGGCTCCTTGCTCAGAGGGATTGTGTCAGAAGGACACAGGAGCACTGGCCAAAGGTGGGATATTTTAAGAATCAAATAAATATATAAAGAACTGCAGTAAATTGAGATACATCGAATATGATAATATCCACAGGTTCCTAGCAATGCTCCAAAAATAGATTCGTTGCTCCCCTCTGAAGGATGTTAAGGAAGCAACTGTTTCTGAGTAAATAAAAATAAAGAATCGAGCATTTATTCTACCTTTCCTGTGTGAATTGCATCTCAGGGTCATCAAATAATCGATGAAAAGAGATCCTGCTAATAAATGAAGAATGACACAATTAAAATATTGCCATTTTGCAACCACTAATGAATACAGGATTTAAAAAATAATCATCCCGGGCTACTGGGGGGAGCTTCATAATGAACCCATCAGGTTAAGGGTATCTAGATGTCGACGGATGCCATCATCACAAAAAGAGAAGCCACCGAGTATTCTTGTGTCCTTGATGTGACACAGTAGTGAATGTGCAGCCTATGAAGTATTTATGCCAAAAAAAATCTTAACTGATTCTGATCCAGCTTTCATACGGAACTACAAGTTGAAAGGTAGTTTGTACTCTTCATATTCATCCTTTTCTTCCAAAAGGAGGAAATGCTAATGGAACGGCCACCCCAAGTCATTAGGCATATGTGAAACCTCCTAAGGGGGAGTGGGGTGAAAAAGGCGGTGAATGCACGTCCCTAAAATGATAAAACAATGACTGAGAACGGCTCTGCTCAGAGCAAGTAAAAATTGCCGAGCAGATGGGGCTTTAGCCTTCCGGAGTATCTTCACATGGAGTATCTTTGTCCTAAATCTTTAAGATGAAGTTGCAGTCACATAGGCCATGCCTTTAAAATACGTTGTTGCGGGCGCCTGGGTGGCGCAGTTGGTTAAGCAACTGCCTTCGGCTCAGGTCATGATCCCGGAGTCCTGGGATCGAGTCCCACATTGGGCTCCCAGCTCCATGGGGAGTCCGCTTCTCACTCTGACCTTCTCCCTTCTCAGGCTCTCTCTCACTCTCTCTCTTTCCTAAGAAATAAATAAATAAAAATCTTTAAAAAAAAAATATGTTGTTGCTGTGTTCAAAAGAACGGTTTTAGCGAGGCGAGCTGGCATCTGACAAAACAATCATGGGTCAAGAATCCTTGCTGGTGGCAGACCCCGGAGGCACGGGTTTCCTCCGGTGCAGGCAGGTGTGTGCGCTGTGAGCCGGTGTGGGCGCGGAATTTTGCGCGGGTGTGGACGCAGGTGCGCGCGGGTGGGGCGCTGACGGACACGGGCTGCGTGGGTGGGGCGTGGGCAAGTGCAGGTGTGGACGCGGGTGTGTGCAGGTGCAAGCGTGTGCGGCGGGAGCTGCTGGGCGGCCCGCAGGCGGAGTGCTTGTCAGACGGGCTCGCGTCTGTCCGCGGGGCGCTGCGGTGCGCTTCTTGGGGAGGGCCGGGCCACGCCTGCGCTGCTGGCCTCCTTGTTTCTTTAATGCTGTTCGTACTGATAAGTCTAGATCCAAAAACCAGAGCCCCATAGGCTTCCTCCCATTCTCCAGTATCAAAATCTGTATTCCTGAGCAAGGGCACGCAGATTCGAATATCATTTTAACAGGTAACTTAATAAAAAACAAAACACACCTAACTTAATTACATGTATTTTGTAAACCACAATTCTCCAACATTACCAGCCAGCCGGCAGTTCCTAACATTTTGCACATTTAATTGGAGCTGTTTTGTACTCCACTTTCCACTTAAGAACACCAATACCTATCTTTTTTAGGTCAAAGATCACATGAAAACACACACATTACAAGGAATTAAATTATGATACAAAAATGATCCCTAGGTTCTCACACCAGAGAGGTTATAAAAGTTTTTAAAGTACAGGACGATGTCAAAGTCGACTGATTCTTTCATTTACTTTATTTTTCAAATGCTTACTATAAAGAGCCAAATTATATTTTATAAATAGTTTTGAAAAAAGTTTCTTTGATCCCAAAGAATGGAAGTCACATCTTTCCCTGCTCTCCTAAATTCTGCCACAAGCTAGCAAAGCAGTAAGATCACAGAAGGATCCTGGCATTTATTTCTTTCGGTTCTCTTTGCCAATCTCATGGAAATACGGTGAGTGTAATTTCCTCTTAATGGTGATATTTAGCCTAGGTTCTGTGAATTCATTTTTCTTTCTTTCTTTCTTTCTTTCTTTCTTTCTTTCTTTCTTTCTTTCTTTCTTTCTTTCTTTCTTTCTCTTCTTCTTCTTCTTCTTCTTCTTCTTCTTCTTCTTCTTCTTCTTCTTCTTCCCCTTCCTCCCTCTTCTTCTCTTCTTCTTTTTTAGGTAGAGTGGGATACACATTAGGACAGAGTCCGAGCGTGTTCGACTTGGACGGATTGAATCCTAAGGGTAATTCTCTCACTTGGGATGAAAAATTAAGAGTTAGTCCCCTGGTTGACAGTCAGCTCAGGGCGGATTAATTATTCGAGGCCTGACATTTAATACACCAGGGATCACAGATATTGCCCCCCAAAAGCTTTTCCAACAAAGCAGGAACCAAAAAACCTTACAGCAATGTCTAACTTTCATTCACAAAAGTGAGGGAGCTGGGAGGCGAAAATAAACACAGCCTCGTGGGACACTATCAGGTGTCCCTTTGACACGAGGAGAAAAACAGCAAAGCAGAGAGAATCATCTATATAATAAATATGGGCTCATATAGTGCCTGGCACCTCTGAAGGGCACGGGAAAGTCAGCCGTGAAAAGTTGTTCAAGGTAAGTTATTTTACCCAAACCGTGGGACCCAACCTCATGGGAATAGGGTCTATGCTACAGTCTCTGGGCAAAAAATAAACTGGGATGGGGGGAAAGGTAAGAGAAGTTCTTCCATATATGTTATATCTGCATATATTTTTTCCTGCTGAGATGCCTTACCCCGTATCTCTCTTTTATAAAATAGTATAATAGGATTTGGGGGAGAGGAGGGAAAATATGGTCATTATGTATAACAGCTGTCCTTTCCAGCTCTTGTCTTTTACTACGTTGTTAGTGGCGCCCACACCAAAATATTATTAATTACTTGAAACCCACTCCTTATCTTGTCGTACAAGGCACTATGCCTGGGGCTCTGCGTCCGACCAATACCATATTGTTAAAATGTCAAATGTATATTTCACAAGCAACTGTTGCTAAGGAGTTCTGTTTAAAAGGTAGAAATGATCATTGGTCACGGATCATCCTTGTCATGACATCAGTATGCGGATATGGTTTCCCCTTTCTCCAGTACATCGGGAAGGCTGGCAGCTGCTCAAGGTCATGGCCATCCCCTCTCCTCCTTTGCTTCCGATGTCCTAGTCCACCGCTAGGACTACAGGATGTGCTCTAAGGGTGTTTGCTATATGGATAAAAGGTTCATGACTCCACTTAATTCAGTTTTGTGATGAGCAGTGGGCACTGGTGAGAAATTAGGAAGCACACCTTTATAAAAAGAATGCCTTTAAAATTTCAGCTCAAAAAATAAAATAAAAATAAAATAAAATTTCAGCTCAGCAGAGGCTGTGGGAGGGGAGGACGGTCCTACCTGAAAAAAAGAAAACGTGTTCTGAAAAATAAATACAAAGAGAACTACAACCTAAAATGGTGAAATGAGATTCCGTGCTTGATTGAATGTGGCATCCTCGTCCACAACGAACCGGTGATCTTCCGGGAAACTAGGATGTTAATTGATCATGTGTAAGTTAAAAAAAAAAAAAAGGAAGAAGAAGAAGAAGAAGAATGATTAGCTTAGAGTCCCTTAAAATAATTTGCTTTTAATTACACATAAGTCAACACTTATCGTACTGAATTAATTCACTTTGTAATAAATTAGTCTTAAAATATACCAGTGCAGGACATTATTCTATGCTTGATGATTAGGCAGAAAGTTTTTGTCTGTGGCAGCTTGGAGTACTGTACTACGCAGGCTAGGTTGAATTCTTTGACATGCAAATAAGTCGTCAACTTTTAGAGCTGGAAGGAATCTTGTAAATTTCATGCTCCGGCACCTTCAGTTTATCAAAGAAGAAACTGAGACCCAGCAGGGAAGGAGGACATTCACTTAAACAAACAGAAGGTGATAAAAGGGCTCGAACCAGGAATCCCAGCTCCTGTCCTGGTCCTGGACCCAGGGCCTCCATTAATTATCCCTTATTTCTCTCAGTGGAGAGAGAAGTTTTTTTTCCTCCCTTTTTAAAACTTTTTAGAGAATTTCTGACTAATAAGAATAATAGACAGCTACAGAATGTCCTCAGATTCACTGAAGCGTCTTAGACGCGAAACGCAAAATCAGGGTCCCTGATACCGAAGAGATTTCATTTTTTGAGACAAACCCGTAAAGGAAGAAAAACATAAAAGGAACCGTGTCGAACTTGCTCAGATGAAGCCTCTTTGTTGGAATTGTGCGCAGAGCCCGATGACGACGGGTAACAGTTAAAAGCAGAGCTGCCGGGGGCTTGAAGTTGAAAAAGAGAGTTCCAGCAGCTCTGGCCTCCTCAAAGCTCCCATACTGGAGCCTCAGCGGCAGGGGCGCTGTTGGAAACATCAGCAATTTAAAGGAAATTTCTAGAATCAGCGGTCGGCATTTGGCCCAGATGGCGGTGGCGGAGAGTGTGGTGGCCAGGAGGTTTCTCGACTGCTTGAGTCACGGCCGCGTGACAGGTGAGCTAACGCCACTCTGTGCAAATAAGTGTAAATAAATACACTCATCTTCCCTTTTTTTTTTCCTCCAAATTCTGTATGTCTTGCTTGCTTTTTTATTCTTTGTAGCAGGTGTGGAAGCATCACTTGGGGAGCCCATTGAAAACACAGCCTGGGGGCTCAGTCTGTAAAGCGTCTGCCTTTGGCTCGTGTCATGATCCCAGGGTCCTGGGATCGAGTCCCGCATCGGGCTCCCTGCTGAGCAGGGAGCCTGCTCCTCCCTCTCTCTTGCCCCTGCCCTGCTTGTGCTCTCTCTCACTCACTGTCTCTCTCAAATAAACAAAATTTTAAAAAGAAAGAAAACGCAGCCTGCCAGCGTCCATCTCCACATCTACTTTGGTGGTTCTGGGATACAACCTATCAGTCTGTGCTTCTAATAAGCAGGTCAAGCAAATTGTGGACCCCTCTTGAGAGACTCTGCTTGGAAGCATCTAACAAAATGCCTTCCGCGTGGCACTTACATGGGATACCTAATTTTCCTGAATTTAGCTTAATTTTCACCATATCAATCTAAAAAGGGCTGCCCATATTCAGGTCCTAATTATTATGCAAATTATCACTACTAAGTAATAAATCCAATAACATGTATAAGTTGGGATGGATCTCAACCTTTTGACCAAAATGAGATCTGTGGGGCCTTACGGAAAGTACTTTTGTAAGCAGGAGCTCAAACAATTAACATGTTGGAAAACCACCAATAAAGAAAAAATATAAGGAATCTTCTTTCCCGTGATAACAATTTTTCTGTCTGAAATCAACAGCAAACATCATATCTAGTGGTAAGCCCTTTAGCCATTCCTTTAAAAAATCTAAAACAACTGTAGACAGTGTGTACCCTCTCACTATATTACTCAGTCTAGTTCCGGTAGGTATTTTTGGGTTTGGGATTTTTTTTTTTAAAGATTTACCTATA
>CM052814.1:57030718-57129604 GCA_028533885.1 Nasua narica | reverse complement strand
TTGGGAATGATCGTTGCACAGGATTCACAGTGGAGGACTCTGTTCCAACTTCACGCAAGTGCTTGCTTTCTGAAGTCTTTCTGCCTCACCATGGATTGAATTTCCACGCAGAAACAGCTGCTGTGACTCTTCACCCCAGTGATCAGCCCGGCCATTTTCCCATTTTCCATCTATTGTTAAGCGATATGTGCCTTGTATGTCATTGCTATTCGATAAGAGCTTCCTGCCTGGTTGGATGGAAGAACAAATGGACAATCTCATTCTTCATGGTGTTCCTCCTGATTTGGGCAAAGGGGTCATCGTCAGATACACAAGAGGACTGGTCTCTGAGTGCAAAGACCCTGACCTAATTCAGCGACCATGATGGAAAGTGTAGCATTGAAAATGGTGGACATATGAAGAAAGAGAGAGGACAAGGCCATATCAGTCTCCACAAATTTGGGTGTTTGGTTGATTCCTGTTCCTTGCATTTGCCCCTCTCCCCTGCTTCCCCTACGCTCAGCCCCGCTGCGGTAACGCAGCTCTTGTTCTTCTGGATTTACTGTGCTGTTCCTGATTGTTTCTGACTGATCCCTGCACTTTTGGTATCAAAAAGTTCATTTAATTCATGGCAGTACAAAGTAATTCCTAATGGACTGATGTTACAGCTTCATAGCCTTTACCATGTGTAAGCCAAACGAAGATCCTGGCAGGAATCTTTCATAATATCTTCCTTGGAAATTTCTTCTAAAAAGTGCAGCAGGTCTTTCTGGTTAAGTTGGTTAAGTTTGGTTAAGTTGGTTAAGCGTCTGACTCTTGCTTTTGGCTCAGGTCATGATCTCAGGTTCATGAGATCGAGCCCCACGTTGGGTTCTGCACTCAGCAGGGAGTCGGCTTGAGGATTCTCTCTCTCCCGCTGCCTCTGCCCCGTCCCTGCTCGTGTGCTTGTTCTCTCGTTCTCTCTGAAATAAATAAATAAATCTAAAATAAAATAAAATAAAATGTGCATCATAAAATGGCAATGGGAAGACGGACATCCTTTCCACACATGATGTATGAGCATTGTCTTCCTTCACTTTCCTTGTGAATATATATATATTTTTTAAAGATTTTATTCATCCATTCATTAGGAAAGAGAGAGAGTGAGAGAGAGCAGGTCAGAGTGAGAAGCGGACTCCCCACGGAGCCGGGAGCCCGATGTGGGACTCGATCTCGGGACTCCGGGATCATGACCTGAGCCAAAGGCAGTCGCTCAACCAACTGCGCCACCCAGGGGCCCCTCCTTGTGAATATATTAAATGCCACTGAATTGTATACTTTAAAATGGTGACTTTTATGTGAGGTGAATTTCACCTCAGAAGAAAATAATTCACTTCACATAAAACTCCCCATTTTAATCATCTTAAAATCAGCACATTTGCAATGTGGTGCAATCATCACCATGATCTAATTTCAGAACAATTTCATTACACCCCCACCCCAAAACCCATCATATCCATTATAAGCAGTGATTCCCCATTCCCCCTCGCCCAGCCCGTGGCAATCGCTGATCTTTGTTTTGGCTCTACAGATTTGCCTCTTCTGAACGTTTTGTATAAACGGAATCGCAATATGTAGCCTTTTTTTATCTGGCTTTTTTCACTTTGCATCTTGTTGCTGTACATACTATGCGTCAGCACTTCCTTCTTTTTTTTATATTTCCATGAAAAGGCTTTTATTCATTCAGTATTCATTCATTCAGGCACTGTTGTCAGTGATGAGGTCCCTATGTTTCATCGAGCGTAGATTTTAGTGGGGAAAGACAAGGAACAAAATTGGCAGCCGCTGAGCCTCCATAGATAGTTGAACCCAAATGTCCCACGAGAAAGCAACTACACAGCTTGTTTTTTTTTTTTTAAGATTTTTTTATTTATTTATTAGAGACAGAGACTGAGAATGAGAGGGAAGAAGGTCAGAGGGAGAAGCAGACTTCCCGCAGAGCCGGGAGTCCGATATGGGACTCGATCCTGGGACTCCAGGATCATGACCTGAGCCAAAGGCAGTCGCTTAACCAACTGAGCCACCCAGGTGCCCTACACAGCTTGTTTATACCAAGTGATCGAGAAAGGGAGCTCTGAGGAGATGATATTTATGATCAGCTCCAGATGATTCAATGGAGCCGGTCAAGCCAAGACCAGAAGAGAAAGTATTTCAAACAGAAGAAAGCCTACGGTACAAATTAACCCAGAGCGTTTTAAGCACAGATAAAAAGATAAGTGTGCCTTTCCATCTAGTGGACAAAGGAACACCTGAGAGAAGAGGTCCCGAGAGGCAGTTAGGAGCCGGGTTATCTAGTGCTAGGTAAACTTGGATGAGGAGTTCAGATTTCATCTTAAGAGTGAGGAGGAAGCACTAGAAGAGTCTTCATGACATAATTTGCCATTTGGGAACCAGACTGTAGGAGAGCAAAGTGCTTCTTTCCTTTTCACAGCTGAATAATATTCCACTATATGGATTTACCGATTTACCGCATTTTGTTTATCCATCCATCTGGCGATGGACGCCGGAGTTGCTTCTACTCTCTGGCTATTATGTTCATGCTGTTATGAACATTCATGAACTGTTTCTGGGTGAATATACATCCTCAGTTCTCTTTAGTCCATACCCATGGGTTAAATTACTGGGTCATGTGGCAACTCCGGGTTCAACAGTTTGAGGGAGTGCCACACCATTTTCCACAGCAGCAGTACCATTCTGCATTCCCACAAGCAGTGTGTGAGGTTTCTGATTCCTCCAAATCCTTGCCAACCCCTGTTATCCAGCCCTTCCCACGTTTATTTTCATTACCGCCATCTTAGCGGCTGTGAAGTGATACCACATCGCGGTTTTGATTTGCATTGGCCCAATGGTGTCAAGCATCTTTTCATGTAGTTACCAGCCAGTTAGTGCCTACTCATCCTTCAAGTTCCTCTTCTCAGAAAGGACTTTCCTATAAACCTATCAAAGGAGGGAAGATTTATTCTCCCTCTTACTCCGCGCTAGTGTTCCGCTGGTGTCCTTCAGGATGCTTACCATATTCTGTTATTTGGATAGCTGTTTGCTTCATTTGGCCAAGCACAGTTTCTGGCACATGGTAGGGGCTCAATAAATATTGATTCAATGAACAAATCAATCAGGAGAGTAATGAGGCATGGAAATCAAGCCATGTGGGTGAGGAATACAGGAAATTGGGCAGATGAAGGAGCTGATGCAGAAAAAGTAAAGGGTGGGTATAGAGTTAGCAGGAGAACTCACATAAACACCGAGGTAAGTATGAGAAGCAAGCTTCACCTAACGGGACAGAACTGGATGAAATATGTCTATAGTCTTAAAATATGATCAGCCCCTTTAACCTACTAGTTCCATTTTTAGAAATGTATCCTGAGAAAACCATCAGATATGTAGGAGCACTTATGTTTGAGGATCTTTACTGTGACATTTTTTTAAAAAGATTTTATTCTTAAGTAATCTCTATACCCACCGTGGGGCTTGAACTCACAACCCTGAGATCACAAGTCGCATGGTCTCTGACTGAGCCAGCCAGGCACCCCTATTGTGGCATTTTTTTTCTCACAATATCAGAAAGTTAGACACACCATAAATGCCCTCGATAGGAAATGGTGACGTAAGCCCTCCATCTGGTGAACTACTATGCTGCCATTGCCAGTGAGAAAACAGAAACTGGATAGGAAACACTGACTGAAAAAGTATGTTAAAGGGTTAAGCCAGGGACACAGCCCTTGGTCTGAAAGAAGGTTCCTGGGAAAAGGTGAAAGAAAGGAAATTAAGAAAAATTATATTTTAAGATTTTATATATTTACTTATGTATTTGAGAGGGAGAGAGCCAGAGAGTGCCCGAGCAGGGGGAAGAACAGAGGGAGTGGGAAAAGCAGACTCCATGCTGAGAGCAGAACTCCATGTGGGGCTCCATCTCAGCACCTGGAGCTGAAACCAAGATTTGGATGCTTAACCAATGGAGTCCTCCAAAATTAACAAAAATTACAATTCTTGAGTCAGAAGCTGGACAAACACAAGTTAATAAGGAAATAATCTATTTTTGTGGCATTTTTAGCCCAAATTGAAACTGGAACCCAAACAGGAAGACCTCACGCATCTTTCAAGTGGATGCCTCACGGGCACCTCCAACATAGCAAGTGCCGTTAGGCACTGGGCGGACACTACCGCGGGTGTGTGAAGACACAGACCCTAAAGTTGAGTGAGGGAGACAAAAATTAAGTTAACGCTAATGATTGGTTAATTACAAGGGTGCAAAGTGCTGTGACAAGGGACAGCAAGGTGCTACCAGACTATACCAGACCTGCCTAGACAGTGGGGACAGGGAAACAACATTTAAACTGAAATCTCGAGAAGCTGCAGGCGTTTTCAAGACAACAGGAAAGGGAAAAGGAAAGGAGACAAGTGTGTTCCAGAAGGTGGGAACAGCATGTGCAAAGCCGTGAGGTACCAGAAGTCCCATCTGACTGAATAGTAGGGGTGGGGTGAGGAGGGATGTGGAAGGGGGCTGGTGAGACCTGCAGGGGTCAAGTCATACGGACACCATGTCCGTGATTAAGGACTAGGGACTTTATCTTAAGAGCAAGAGCATGACACTAAAACAAACAAAAAAAGTGTGTGTGTCTTTTTGATGAGTGACATGGTGAGAGGTCTTCTTTTCCCCAAGTACTTTTTGGGAAGTTTGTCCAGCTTTGGTTACATGGTCTCACTCCCTCAAGTAGTTTATTAAACCAGACATATCTCACTCCAAATTTCTAGTGGGTCCCTTTCTATCAGATCGATTTTATAGTCTGAAATGGTTACGGCAAGTATTACCTTTTAATTCTCAAAGAGAGCAAGTATTTCCCCTCTAGGAACATTTAAAAGGGCACTTGCACGAACCAAATGGCTCTGGAGATCCAGAGAACACATGTAGATAGATAACCCCAAAACGGAGGTTCAGATATTCTCTCTTAACAGACCTCGGGTGAACACAACTTCTTCTTTTCTCCTTTGACTTTGTGACCTAATGTCCTGTCCCAGCCAGAGGCTAACGCAGGTTGTTTTGTAAGATGAAAAGCCAACGTTCTTGGCATGTTTCTTCAGCAACTCCTGGGTCTTTGTATCCAGTCTGTCTTCTCCCTACCAAACATTTCAGGTGACCCAATGCTTACCAGAGGTAAATGACCAAATGGAAAATGCTTTTGAGATTTTCTGTTGAAGTTTGGGTTTCCCTTTAGACCAGTGTTTTTGAACCAGGGTGATTTTTTTCCCCCATCAGGGGACACTAGGCAATAGTCTGAGTTGTTTTTGATTGTCACGACTTAAGGAGAGGGTCCTACTGGCATCTAGGGGGTAGAGGGCAGCGATGGTACTAAACATCCTACAATACACAGGGCAGCCCCCTCATCTTGTCCAAAATGTCAGTCGTGCCAAGGTTGAGAACGCTGTTGTAAGAATGAGCTAGTGATCTTCCAGCCATGGAAAGGGTGACATTTTCTCCACCTCCCCTTTTAAAAGTATCCTTTTAACCGACCTAGAAGGCGTTATGCTAAGTGAAATAAGTCAAACAGACAAAGAAAAATACTGTTGTATGATTTCACTTGTTCGTGGAATCTAAAAAAAAACCCCACAAGTGAACAAAGGAAACAAATCAGGAACAGACTCATAGAGACAGAGAACAAACTGGTGGTTGCTAGAAGGGAGGGGGCGAGCGGATGGGTGAAATAGGTGAAGGGGGTTAAGAGGTACAGACTTGCAGCTATAAAATAAACAGGTCAAGGGGATATGAGGTACAGCACAGGGAATAGAGCCAATAAAATTGTAATAACTTTGTACGGTGGCAGATGGTAATTAGACTGAACGGTGGTGAGCATTTCGTAACGGATGTAAGTGGCGAATCACTATGTTGTACACCTGAAACTACTACAGTCCTGCGTGTCAACTCGACTTCAACTAAAAGAAATTAAAAATTAAAAATATCCTTTGACCTAGAAATACGATAAGGTTTAACAATGACCACATATTATAAGGAGTCCGCCTACATCACGTTCCGGAAAAGGCAAAACGATGGGGACAGCAGTAAGAGCAGCGGTGGCCATAGGTTGGAGGGGAGGGAGGAGTAACTCGGCAGAGATCACAGAGGATGTTTAGCGCAGTGAAAATACTCTGCAGTGATACTATAATAATGGATACCTGTCCTTTTATTTATTCGAACTCCCAAAGTACAACAGGACGGTGAACCCTAATATTCACTGTAGACTTGAGATGATGACGATGTGTCAGTGTCAGTACTTCAGTGGTAACAAATGTACCCCCCGGGTGGGGTATGCTGCTAGTGGGGGAGCTCGTGTCCGAGTGGCGGCAGGGGGCACATAGGAACTCTCTGTACTTGGTGCTGAGTTGTTTGTGAACCCAGAACTGCTCTAAAAAATAAAGTTCAGGGGCCCCTGGGTGGTGCCCAGTCCTTAGGTGTCTGCCTTCAGCTCAGGTCCTGATCCCAGGGTCCTGGGATCGAGCGCCACTGACGTCAGGCTCCCTGCTCAGCGGGAAGCCTGCTTCTCCTTCTCCCACTCCCCCTGCTTGTGTTCCCTCTCTCGCTGTCTCTGTCTCTCTGTCAAATGAATAAAGAAAATCTTAAAATAAAATAAAATAAAATAAAATAAATAAAAATGTAAAAAATAAAGTTCATCTTTGGGGCACCTGGGTGGCTCAGTAGGTTAAGCCTTCGACTCTTGATTTTGCTCTGGTCATGATCTCAGGGTCCTGGGGTGTCAGCGCTCAGGAGGAAGACTGCTTGGGGATTCTCTCTCCTTCCCTCTCCCTCCCCCCTGCTCCTCCCTACTGCTCCCCCCGCAAGCACAGGTGTGCTCTCTCTCAAATAAATAAATAAAATCTTTAAAAAAAAAATAAAGTTCCTCTTTAAAAAGCTCATTGGAAAACCACATTTAAGAAACTTGGTGAATTTTTCCATTCTGACATGTTATTTAAGAAAAGATTTTTTTTTAAGATTTTATTTATTTAGTCGAGAGAGAGAGCACAAGTGGGGGGAAGAGCAGAGGGGGAGGGACAAGCCCACTCCTCCATGCTGGGTACAGGGCCCAATGCGGGGCTCGATCCCAGGACCCGGAGATCATGACCTGAGCTGAAGTCAGATGCTTAACCAACTGAACCACTCAGGTGCCCCAAGAGAGAAGGAGATTTTTTAAATTCGCAGCTACTATTATAATTAAATCTATCTTTCCCTAGAAATTCTGGAAGGTGTGCCCTTATGAAAGCCAAGATTCCAGGGTGAAGGCCTGGGGAGGACAGCAGTCCCCAACGGTGTGGCTGATGGAATTCTTTCTGCAGGACACTGATCAACTTTACTTGAAGAAAAGTGTCAGGGAAACGCTGGGTGAAATAGCGTTAAAGCCTTTTTTTGTGGGGTTTTTTGTTGTTGTTGTTATTTTTCCTTTCATGAAGAACCCAAGGGGTTCTTCCAGGTTCTGATGTTCATTGTGAATCCCTAAGAGGGTTTTCTGCATGCTGCATTTCCCAAACTTCTATGACCCGGGAACCCTTTTCGTAAGGAACAATCTCAAGGGACTACTTTGGACCCTAATGAAGAAGACCCAGGAGGAGCACTCAGGTGGGTTAATACCCTGGTCTTCCTGGTTCAGGCCTCGGCCCGTCCCTGGTTGCCACGTTTGTGGGCCCCGTGCCCGCTCGTCTGGGTCACTGCTTTTGTCGCCTCCAACACGATCATCCCCCATCCCACCAAAAATCAGCATGCCATGCTCACTGGACGGTGTCCCCAACGGAAAGACAGCTCCGTTCTCAACCATGAAGCTACAGGAGCCTCCCTCCCTGGCCTCCTGGCCCCGAGCCCCAAGCTTGCCATGAGCCCTGAGCACGTCTAGTGGCCTCCGAGAACGACAGGTGGGAAATTTCCTCCTCTTCCCATGACGGGAGAAATTCAAGTCCTTTTCATGGTGTTGGGTGCATGTTCCAAGTCAGCGTCCCTGGGCCTGCTGCTGACACCCCCGTCCCCCTGCCTACAGGACAGGGGAGTTCCTGTGTTTTTGTGAGTGGATGTGCCTGGGCTATTCTGAGTCCTTCTCCCCCCCGCCCTGCGACCAGCAGAGCAGGTGTTTCTCATGGAACACGAGAAGCTGCCAGGATCCACGCTGCCTCTCCCTTTGTGTCGCGGCTGTCCGCTGTTGCCAGGACTGGAGTTTTGTTTCTCGACCTTGTTTCTCCCGTTGCGTGAAAAGATGAGGCAATCTGTCAGGCGGATCCGCGACTTTGTCTCTGTCTCGAGAGGGGACGAAGGAGATTTCATGTGTTTGTTTTCTTACTATTTCCAGCGGAATATCCAGTCACCTCCCTTCAAAGTATTTCCCCCAAAGACTAGGCGATGCTTAAACGTGGCTGTCTGCAGTGTTTCACTCCATCCGACCTTAGGAATGGCCGTAGGTCAGGCACTGCACTAGGCGCTGCAGGGAGAGGATCCGTGAGAGACAATTTGCACCTGGAGGCTGAACCAAGAAGGAAAAGAGCAACTTCAGGAGAGGGAGAAGGTGCTGAGAAGGATCTGTGCACAGGGGCCTGGGAGCGCGAGGGAGGAGGCACCCACCTGGAGCCTTGGGTGGGCCCCCCAGGGAGCACTGACCCTGAGCTGAGTCTGTAGGAGTTCGCCCAGAGCTCCCAGCAGGATGCATTTCCTTCAGGTTACAAATTACTAGTTATCTGCAACTGGTTTTGAATAGCACCCGTAATTGGGGGCCTTTTTCTTTATTTTCATAGGAAGACGTTAAACAATTAATTCACAAAGATCGCTTCGGGTCCTTAAAAGTTGTTCTTTTTTAAACTTTTAAAGATTTTATTTATTTATTTGACAGAGAGAGAGATCACAAATAGGCAGAGAGGCAGGCAGAGAGAGGGAAGCAGGCTCCCCACTGAGCAGAGAGCCTGATGCGGGGCTCGATCCCAGGACCCTGAGATCATGACCCAAGCCGAAGGCAGAGGCTTTAACCCACTGAGCCACCCAGGTGCCCCCTTTTTTAAACTTTAAATTGGCATTGTTTTAAGATTTTATGTATTCATTTGACAGCGGCTGCCTTGGACCTGATCCCAGGACCCTGGGATCCTGACCTGAACCCAAGGAAGAGGCTTAACTGACTGAGCGCCCCCCCCCCAAGATCCCCTTAAATTGGCATTTAAAAGGTTGGTTATTTGATTACACTCTAAGTTCATGCACTTGAACTTTGCTTAAGAATTTCATTTTTGTCACTTTATAGCTATGATGATTTAATCGCTCTGAATTTTTAATTTTAAAATTATATTTTGGGTTACAGTACCTAAAAGCAATGTCCCAATAAAGGTAGCAAATCTTTTTTTTAATATTTTATTTCTTTATTTGACAGAGAGAGATCACAAGCAGGCAGAGAGGCAGGCAGAGAGAGAGGGGGAAGCAGGCTCCCTGCTGAGCAGAGAGCCTGATGCAAGGCTGGATCCCAGTACTCTGAGATCATGACCTGAGCCAAAAGCAGAGGCTTAACCCACTGAGCCACCCAGGCGCCCCAAAGGTAGCAAATCTTAACAAAAACAAAAAAAATCAATGAACAAAGATTTTGAGGGTTATGGCTAGATGGATGGCTGCCATTGCTCAAGTGCTCATTTTGGCAAAAGCAGTGAAAGGGCGAAATCTATCAAGGTGTCTTAGGAACCACATGATAATAAATCACATTTGTTTGACATCTTAAAGTTTGTTTGCAAGGCACTTTTGCATGTTTTGCCCTGTTTAGTACTGACAATGATCTTACAAAGTGTTGGGGAGATTGCTGTCCAAACATGGTGCAGACAACACAAGTAATCATCTCTGCTGCTTCCCGAAGCTCTATTAAATGACAGAAAAATAAAGCTGTAGGGTCAGAGAGAGCAGAAGAGAATGTAACAGTGGATGAGAGGTAATAATGCATTTTGTGAATAGGGAAATTAGATGAAGCTCACATAAAAAGGGAGAAGCAACTGAAAACCCAGAAATAAACCCACAATTATATGGTCAATTAATCTCCGACAAAGGAGGATGAATATCCAATGGGAAAAAGACAGTATCTTCAACAAATGGTGTTGGGAAAACTGGACAGCCACATGCAAAAGAATAAAACTCGACCACTTTCCTCCACCATACACAAAAATAAACTCAAAATGGATTAAAGACCTGAAACCATAAAAATCCCGAAAGAGAGCACAGGCAGGGATGTCTCCGACATGGGCTATAGCAACGTTTTTCTAGATTTGCTTCCTGAGGCAAGAGAAATAAAGCAAAAATAAACTATTCAGACTACCTCAAAAAAAAAAGTTTCTGCACAGTGAAGGAAATAATCGACAAAATGAAAGGCAATCTATTGAATGGGAGAAGATATTTGTAAATGACATATCAGATAAGGGGTTAGTATCCAAGATATATAAAGAACTGATACATGGGTGCCTGAGTGGCTCAGTTGGTTAAGCATCTGACTTTTGATTTCAGCTCAGGGCATGATCTTAGGGGTCATGAGATCAAGCACTGTGTTGGGCTCTGTGCTGAATTCAGAGCCTGCTTGAGATTCTCTGTCTCCCATGGGAGACCTGGGTGGGACAGTCAGTTAAGCAACTGCCTTTGGCTCAGGTCATGATCCCAGGATCTTGGGATTGATTCCTGCATTGGGCTTCTTGTTCGCAGGGAACCTGCTGCTCTCTCTGCCTCTGCCTGCCACTCTGCCTGCTTGTGCACTCGCTCTCGCTCTCTCTCTCTCTGGCAAATAAATAAATCTTTAAAAAGAAAGATTCGCCATATCCCTCTGCCCCCCCCCACAATGCTCACTCTCTCTATATTAAAAAGAAAGAACTGATACAATTCAATATCAAAAAAACAATTTAATTAAAAAATAAGCATCAGATGGGGCACCTGGCTGGCTCAGATCTAAGGGCTGTGGGTTCAAAGCCCATGTTGGGTACAGAGATTGCTTAAAAATAAAATCTCCAAAAAAAAAAATGGACACGGACAAACATCTTTCCAAAGAAGGCATTCAGATGGCCAACAGACACATGAAAAGATGCTCAACATCACTCATCATCAGGGAAATGCAAATCGAAACTACAATGAGATATCACCTCACACTGGTCAGAATGGCTAAAATCAAAAACACAAGAAACAAGTGTGAGTGAGGATGCAGAGAAAGGGGAACCGTCTTGCGCTGTTGGTGGGAATGCAAACTGGTGCAGCCGCTGTGGAAAACAGTACGGAGGTTCCTCAAAATGTTGAAAATAGAGCTACCCTATGACCCAGCAATCGCACTACTGGGTATTTACCCTCAAGATACAAAAACAGTAATTCAAAGGGATACATGCATCCCTGTGTGCATAGCAGCAGCATCTACAATTGCCAAGCTATGAAAACAGCCCAAGTGTCCATTGGCAGGTGAATGGATTAAAAAATGGATTTAAAAAATGAAAAAGGAGATGTAGTATAATATACATGGTAGAATATTACTCAGCCATAAAAAGGAATGGAATCTTGTCATTTGCAATGATGTAGATGGAGTTAGAGAGTACCACGCTAAGTGAAATAAGTCGGTCAGAGAAAGACAAATACCATAGAATCTCACTCATATGTGAGATTTAAGAAAAAAAAAGAAACAAGCAAAGGAAAAAAAGACACAAACCAAAACCAGACTCTTAACTATAGAGAACACATTGCTGGTTTATACATTTATAACGGAAGGAGCAAGATAGCAGAGGAGCAAGAGATCTAAATATCGTCAGGTCCCAGGAGTTCAGCTAGATAGTGATCAAACCATTCTGAACACCTACAAACTCAACAGGAGATCAAAGAGAAGAAAAGCTGCAGTTCTAGGAGCAGAAAAGGGACTTTCTGTTCTTTCTGGAAGGTAGGGTGTGTGGAGAAGTGAATCCGAGGTGGTATTTGGGAAGATAGATCACAGGGAGAGGGGCTAGCTAGTGGTAGAGCTGCGGGGCACAAAATCGGAAATTTTAGAGTCTGCTCCACTGAGGGACATCGCTCCAGAGGCTAAGCGGGGGTGGAGCCCTTGCGGGGACAGTGTGGTCTCAGGACCTGTGGGGTGACCGGAGGTGCCTGAGTACAGCAGAGCTCCCAGGTATTGGAGTGGGGAAGCCGGCGGCAGAGACGGATCAGAGGAAGGAGCGCTCAGCTCGGGGTTACCTTAAACTGTGATCCAAGGCACAGTCGGACCACAACTGGCAGATCCTGGTAGACTCACCTTTCTTCTCCCAATAGCCAACTAATAGGGATTTATGAAATAAAACAGAAGAAAAGAAGTCATGGATTTTTCAGGATAGGAAAGCAGGCCTCTCTAGATCCAAAGGGCCTACCCAGAAAAATGAAGGAAACAAAATCTATACTCAGTCCTATCTTCATACTGTTTCAAAACACCAGAGATGAAGAGAAAATGCCAGGAGTATCCCTAAAACAAAAACAAAATTAGATCTCAAAATATGATTCTGGAATCAGAATGGCAGGGGAATTCTCAAGAATCGCATTTCATACTGGAGAGACCGGAGAGTAATACCTTAGAACTTTTGAGGAGAAAAGATTTTCAACCCAGAATCCTCTACTTCACCCAAGTATTAATCATGTGACAGAAGAGGATGAAGACATTTTGGCCATACAAACTCTCAGCACTTCCCCTTCCTGCACCTTCTCCCCAAGGAAGCCACTAGAGGTTGTGCTCCACTAAAATGACGCAGTAACCCAAAAAGGAGTCAGGAAGAAAGGGGCCTGCCACCGGGGAGAGGCGACAGGAAACCTCTGGACCGAAGGTGCTCTTGGAGAGTGCACCGTCCACTGAGGCACAGGGGACCAGAGGCTCCAAGACAATGAGGGATTGTCTTGGGCATTGGGGCAACGGAAATGGATGGGTAGACTGCTTGATGGATTTAAGCACGTAGACGATCTTTCGGGGGGCTTTGCGATCTGGTTGAGGAATGTGGCCGGAGGAGTGTGTTCCATGAGAAATGGAGCAAGTGAGCAAGGGAGAAATAAGAAAGGGAATGTAGTGGTCAAGAGTCAGCTGGCTGGACAGTGGACTGGACAATACTTACATGGTAGTAATGATAAGGCAAAAAATAAATACTGACTTAACCAAGATTTTGATATAATTATGTTTAATTATTAGTATAATTGATATAATTATATATTATATATAATATGTGTATATTATATGTAACTTATATATTTTATATACACAATTATATATAATAATATGTAATATATAATTGATATAATTATGATTGAGGAAGTAGAAATGAGAAGGGGATATAGATATTACATATAATATATATTATATATTTAAATATAAGTGACATTTATATATAATATACAAATTATATATAAGTAATTTATATTTATAACACATTATTTTTATTAAAAATTAAATATTTCTTATTTATATTTATATAATATATAATTTATACATATAATTTTATATATATAGTATGTTATATATAAATTATATATTATATAAAATTATAATTATAGAAATCATAATGTAATTTATTATATATAAAATTATATAATTATAGATCTATATTATATTATATATTATATAGTTATATATTCTATAATTGACTCTTGACCACTACATTCCCTTTCTTATTTCTCCCTTGCTCACTTGCTCCATTTCTCATATCATTACCACTTCTTCCGGCCACACTCCTCAACTAGATCGCAAAGCCCCCCGAAAGATCGTCTACGTGGTTAATTCCGTCACGCAGTCTACCCATCCATTTCCGTCGCACCATGCCCATTATATAATTATAATATATAGTTATATAAGTTATAATATATATTATAATTATATATATTTTATATAATAACATTATATGTATAATGGATATGATTGAGGAAGTAGAAATGAGAAGAAGGGATAATAGAAGATGGACTAAAGAGAAAGTCAGATTGTAGTTTGTCTGAGATGGGTACCTGTATGAGCATAGTAATTCTTCTGGAGTTATGAATGGTGAGAAGAAAGTGCTAGAAGAAAGGAAAGAGATTGGTGCCTAGGCGGGTCAGTCGGTTAAGTGTCAGACTCTTGATTTCGGCTCAGGTCATGACCTCAGGGTGGTGGGATCAGGCCCTGTGTTGGGCTCTATGCTGGGTCTGGAGCCTGCGTGAGGATTTCTCTCCCTCTCCCTCTGTCCTTCCTCCCCCCCCCTCTTTCTCAAAAAAAGAAAAGAAAAGAAAGGAAACAGGCTGCTCTCAACAGAATGACACTGAACTGTGAGCGGGGTTGGGAAGTATTATGGTTACTACAAACATGTAACACATTAGCCAGAACTTGGTGGCTTTAAACGGTAACGACCACGGTATGCGTTGCGTCTCCATGGCTCTCGGGCTGAGGATTTCAGGAAGAGCTCTGCTGGGTGGTTTGGGATGCAGGAAATGGAGTGGGGCTGGGGCAGCCGGAGCCTAGCCACACGTCTCTCCCCGTCTCCCTCTCTCAGGACTTCTCTGTGGGATCTCTCCAAGTAGGCTAATTTGAGCTTTTTCTCATATGGCAGCTCAGGGTCCCAGAGGCGAGTGCCTCAAGAGAACAGGATCTCATCACATAGCATCTCTGATAGTTCATTTTCCGTGTCAATTTCACCGGATCTCTGAACGTCCAGCTATCTGGTTAAACAGTGTTTGTCCGCGTGTCCTTTGGGGGTTTCTGGAAGAGATTAGTGTTTGATTCAGTAGATTGAGTAGAGTGGATCCCCCTTCCCCATGTGGGTGGGCATCATCCCATTCTTTGAGGGCCTGAATAAGACAAAAAGACTGAGGAAGGATGGATGCACTCTCTAATGGACCACTTGAGTTGAGACATCTATCTTCTGCCCTTGGAGCTCCTGGCTCTTGGGTCTTTGAGCTACAACTATACTGCACCAGCCGTCTCCAGCTTGCGGAGGACAGATGTGGGACTACTCAGCCTCCATAATTGGGGGAGCCAATACCTGATCATAAATCAATGCGTCTGTCTCTCTGTCTCTCTATATACATCTCTATATACATCTGTTTCTCTGGAGAACCCTGGCCAATACATACTGCTCTGTCAGTCAAAGCCGTTACAAGGGTTTTCCCTGGTTAGAGGGGAGAAGACACAGACCCCTCCATTTCCAGGAAGGGGAGTCAAGGTATCGGAAGAAGAGCATTACGGGATGGGAGATATCATTGTGGCCCTCTTGTTAAGAATCGCTGTTTTTTGTGATAAGCCTTGTAGTATTATTTGACCATTTTACAATGTGTGTGTTATTTTTATAAAAATGCAAATTAAATGTTAAGGATATTCCTCTCGTTTTTTAGCAAGTGAGGGGAATGTCTCAGAGAGGTGAAAATAATGCCCGAGAGGGGGCTGGAATTTGAACCAGATCCTTCGCTCTTAGTTCGATGCTCTTTCCTGCTGACCAGATGACCCAAGAGAGTCACTGTCATTTATATGAATGACCATAACCCTACCTCAATTATAGTAGTTAACAAGGGGGCTGGCCAGCCAACCTCAGCATTTTCAGGCTTGCTCGTTCGTTAGCTTGAATATTAATGCAAACTCTGAATGCAAATAATCGGATATCAGCCAAGCAAGATCAAAGCAAAGACGCTAACAGATGCTAACATGATGCTTCAGGCACCTGAGAATCAAATTTGGTTTTTCAGATAGTAAACCCAGGGACCGGAGTTTCTCTTAGCGTCCCTCAGGGTGACCCTGCCTTAGGCTGGGACCCTTTAATGCCCACTTAACACACACACACACAACTGCCCGACTAAAACACAAAACGAAACGGAAGTCTTGTAAATAAGTCTCCGCATAGATTAGTGATGCTACCCTCGTCCATTCTCTAAACATCTACACTGCACTAACCACCAGACTTCCCAGGGGAGGCCACTGACTTTGGACCTGTGATTGCTCAAGGCATGAGCTATCGGTCCCCAAACCCATGGCCGTTGCCGGCACATTGCATCACTCGACTCCTGATTCGCTTCTGAGAAGCTACCCCACAGCTCCCAGACCACAGCCAAGGACCAGGGTGTCTCTCCCGCGAGGCTAAGTATAGTGGTCAGATTTGACCCTGGTCTATGAAGCAACAATGTCACATTAAAAAAAAAAAAAAAAGAGCTGTGGTCTGAAGCAGGAAAAAGAGAAAGGGATCCCAAATTAAATACCCAAAAGGTTTAAAGGAAGCTGGTGCTCCTCGTCTCATTGAAAATGATCTTTAAGAAATTTTTTAAAGATTTATTTATTTATTTGAGAGAGAGAAAGAAGACAGGGAATGGAGGCAGGGGCAGAGAGAGAGAGAATCCTAAGCAAGCTCCACGTTCAGTGCAGAGGCTGACGTGGGGCTCGACCTCACAGCCCTGAAATCAGGACCTGAGCTGAAATCAAGAGTCAGACGCCTATCTGACTGAGCCACCCAGATGCCCCAAACGTCATGAATTTCTGTTTGGAAAGACGATGTATCTGGGAATCTGGAGGTCCAGCTCCATGGGGGGGTGAGTGGGACTTCAGTGACTGCATACAGCAGAGCAGAGTAATACCGAAAGCTGCTTTTAAAGAAAACAGGGCATAAGTGGGGGAAGCAAGCAAGAGTGGAATATGGTACCTCAGCAACTCCATTGCCAATATAAGGGCCCAGGATAGTCTTCAAAAGAGTCCCAGCGAAAAGCATCAGGAAGAAGGGAGAGATAGCAGGGTTCTTATGGCAAAGCCGGGCGAGCTGAGTTGCTGATGAGGTGGCCGTGACCTGTGAAAATTATAACCAAAGAACATGGGGCAGGTGGATGAGGTCCTCTCCCCACCCTGCAAAAAGCCATGATTCTTCTAGAGACCAAAGTAGGGCTACAGGGTAGAGCCCAGCCTTGAGGCTGGAAAATGGAACTGGAGCACCCAAACCGAAGGACGCTAACAGGGGCTTTGAGCAGCACCTAAGAGGAATTTGTTAGAAGAATGAGTGTGTGCAAATCGGAGCTTCAGGAGGTAATGTCCTTACTCTTTGTTATGGGCTGAGTGTGTCCCAGCCCACTCCCCAAATCTATGTTGAAATCCAGACCCCCAGGGGTGCCTGGCTGGCTCAGTGGGTTGGGCGTCTGCCTTCAGATCAGGTCATGATCTTGGGATCCTGGGATCGAGCCCAAGTCGAGGTCCTTGCTTAGCAGGGAGCCTGCTTCTCCCTCTCCCTCTCCCCTTGGTTGTGCTCCACCCACCCCCATCATATATATAAATAAATCTTAAAGAAAAAAAAAAGAAATCCAAACCCCTGGTAACTTGGAATGGGACTATATTTGGATTTAGGGACTTTAAAGAGATGATTGAATTAAAATAAATCCATTAGCGTGGGCCCCATCCAATCTGACTGGTGTCTTCATAAGAAAAGGAAGTCTGTACACACGGATGGACTCCAGGAAGATGTGTGAGCAGAGAAAGACCACATGAGGACACAGCAAGAAGGTGGCTGTCTATGTGCTGGGGACAGAGGCCTCAGAAGAAGCCAGTCCTACAGACACCTTAATTTGGGACTTCTAGGCCCCAGAACTGTGAGAAAATAAATTCCTTTTGTTCAGGTCACTTGTGCAATTTTGTCACAGCAGCTAGAGCAAACTAATACAATGTTTTTTTTGTTTTTTTGAGACTTTATTTATTTTTTGACAGAGAGAGACACAGTGAGAGAGGGAACACAAGCAGGGGGAGTGGGAGAGGAAGAAGCAGGCTGAGCAGAGAGCCTGATATGGGATTCGATCCCAGGACCCCAGGATCCTGACCCAAGCCAAAGACAGACGCCCAATGACTGATACAGACAGACGCCATAAACTAATACAATGTTTTAAAACCGCTCACACTTTGTCATCTAAAATTTCCTCTGGTTGGGGCGCCTGGGTGGCTCAGTCATTACGTGTCTGCCTTCAGCTCGGGTCATTATCTCAGGGTCCTGGGATTGAGCCCTGCATCGGGCTCCCTGCTCAGTGGGAAGTCTGCTTCTCCCTCTTCCACTCCTCCTGCTTGTGTTCCCTCTCTCACTGTGTCTCTCTCTGTCAAATAAATAAATAAAATCTTTAAAAAATAAAATAAAATAAAATTTCCTCTGGCTGCAGCAAAACCTAATTGTGCCCTGGATCTAAGTGAGTTGGCTAAACCACAGGGGATACGTAGAACAAAGCATAATGCCAGAGAAGCCTTGGGTTGTCACGGGATGGCCTTCCTTCTCACGTATGGACTGTGAGAAAGCACCTCGGACTCCTGGCAGCAGGGACAGGGGGAAAACATCACACATTCCTCCAGCATCCACGTTCGGACATTAGATTCCTCAGGACCTTTCAAATACATAGAGTGGTACACATTTTGAATGAGGCTTGTTAAAACAAAAGATGCAAATAAATAATATACTGCCTGGAAAATTTGTTTACTTTTCCCAAGCAGGAAAAGAGAGTTCTCTACGCCACCAATGCCCTAATGAAAAAATAAAACTCATTGTGATTGGAGGGCCATAATATAAACGAGACACTTGGAGGTCTTGGTTGGGATACAAAATTTGCAGGCGGGGATTCTTCCTTGTGCCTTCTATGGTTCCCAAGAAGCAATTTTTTAAGACCAAAAGCAACAAAGAAAATTAAACCACTAAGTATAATAAAGTGAGATCGTAAAGTGACTTTATAAATACGATATTCTGAGGAGTGAGAATAGGGAATATTGCCGTAGGGAAACATATCCTCAGGGATTTGAAGCTGGGTCTTCTAAAGCACTTTAACTATTCCCCAAAGACCTCAGATTTTATCCTGCAGGCATGACGAGGCATCAAAAGTGCCAAAAGGCCATCACATTGGTCGCTGAGAAAGTTGATTCTGAAAACCAGAAGGAGAAGGGTGTGGGGCAGGTGGGGAGTTGCAGAAGTAGGGAAAGCAGCTAGGAGGTTTCATCATCCCAGAGAGAGATCGAGGGGGGCCCGGAATGAGGGCAGTGGCATGACAATTGGGCAGGCGTGTGGATTGTTCCAGAGACAAAGGCGAAGCAGAAGGCATCGGTGGTTCATTGACATGCATGGGGCTCGGAAGAGAGAGTCATCAAAGGTTGATGTCAAGTTTTCAAGCTTAGGTAGTGTATTAGTTTCCTATTGTTGTTATAGCAGATTTCACATATCTTGTGTCTTAAGCAGCACAAATGTATTATTTTGCAGTTCTGGAGGGGAGAAGCCTGACATGGTCTCATTGGAGACTGCATTCCTTTCTGGAAGCTCTGTCTCCTTGCCTTCTCCAGCTTCTGGAGGATGCCAGCTGCCCTTGCTTGGCTCACAGCCAGCACGGTCACCACGTTCGCCGCCGGTCATGGCAGACGGAGTCTTTCCTGCTTTGCATCTCTGACCTTTCCATTCTCACGTCTCTCTCTGACCACAGCCGGGAAAGGTTCTCTGCTTTTTAATATCTTACATGAGGGACGCCTGGGTGGCTCAGTCAGTTAAGTTGTCTGACTCTGGCCAAGGTCATGATCTTGGGGTCCTGGGATCGAGCCCCTTGTCGGGCTCCCTGCTCAGCCCCCTCCTCCTCCTCTCCCTCTGTCTCTGTCTCTCTCTTAAGTACAAACCTTTTTAAAAAAAAATCTCATGTGATTAGACTGAACCCACCTGGACAATCAAGTTGAATACCCTCCTCTCCAAGTCTGTAACCTTAATCAGATCTGCAAAGCTCCTTTTGCTGCCTAAAGTAACAACACTCAAGGTCTAGCAATAAGGGCATGAACGTGTCAGAGAGACATTATTCTGCATATCACAGGTATCAAAGAGCACGCTTTTGGGACACCTGGATGGCTCAGTTGGTTGAGCGGCTGCCTTCGGCTCGGCTCATGATCCCAGCGTCCTGGGATTGAGTCCCGCATCGGGTTCCTTGCTCAGCGGGGAGCCCGCTCCTCTCTCTGTCTCTGTCTGCTTGTGTTCTCTCTCTGTCAAACAAATAAATAACATTAAAAAAAAAAAACCCTTCAAAGAGCACGCTTTTGCAAATGGACCCATCATTGGATTGTGAAATCTATTTCATAGGGAACTACCAGTATTTTTCTTTAAAGAGGAACAGAATTAACAGAAATTAATGGAGTACAATGCAGGTGCAAGAGTATTCACATTTTGCAGAATTTCCATTTCGTTTTTTATGTGTGAGCATACTGGGTTGTGATGTAACCTGTATTTCTTACTGAAGGTCATGGGCAAGGGTGTTTGAAAGCCATTGACTTAGACAAGAGGTTCATGAAAGTCCCGAGCAAAACAGAGCATAGAGCTAACAGCTAACCTTTACCTAATGTTTGCCACGAGGTGAGCCTATTCTAAATGCTTAACGTTCAGTAATTTATGTAATGTTTCCACTCCCCCTTATGGCAGATACCGCCGTTATCTCTATGTTGTGAATGAGAAAATGGACAGAAATGGAGTGTCTTGCCTAAAGTCACACAGGTAGTAAATGGTAGAGCTGAGATTTAGTGCCAGACATAGTAATATAGTATGTATATACTATAGTATATATATATATATATATATAGTATAATACAGTATATATGCTATCGTTAATACGAGCCCCCAGCTTTGGAGACTGTATACTTAACACCACTTTGCAGGGTCTGGGGAGGAAGGCAGCCTTGCTTCTCTCATTCATCCTGCTACTCTAAAATCCTTGCCCGTGCACACCATCCTATTTAAAATAGAAAAAGGCCAATGACTGTAGAGCAGAGGACAAACTTTCATTTAACTCTGGGTATGGGTGTGTATTGGGAGAAGAAAGAGAAGCTTCTTTCAATCCAAAGTCCAGAGTGAGCTACAGGCAGATAGCCTGAATTTCAACCCGGGTATTGGAGTGTAAGAGTAACATATACCATTAAGACTAATATACAGGAAATTCATATTCATATTGGTCCCTGAGCAATAAGGATGAATAGACCAAGAGTAATAATAAAGATCAATAGGTAAATATGCTTAGAATAGACACATGCAGGGCATCTGGGTGGCTCAGTGGGTTAAAGCCTCTGCTTTCGGATCAGGTCATGATCTCAGGATCCTGGGATCAAGCCCCGCATTGGGCTTTCTGCTCAGCGGGGAGCCTGCTTCCCCCTCTCTCTCTGCCTGCTTGTGATCTCTCTCTCTCTGTCAAATAAATAAATAAAAATCTAAAAAAAAAAAAAGAATAGACACATGTCATGTGCCTCACGTCATATATACACAGATACAAACTATATTTTATTTCAGTGATAAGTATTCTACTTGTTATCGTAGTAATCAAATAAAAATTAAGTGATTAACCACCATTCTCTTTGCTGTGGAAATAGGAAATATTTCCTTTCCTTGGAGAAAGGAGAAGAAATAAAAGATATTGGAGCACCTGGGAGGCTCGTTGTTAAGTGTCTGCCTTCCGCTCAGGTCGTGATCTCAGGGTTCTGGGATCAAGCCCCACATTGGGCTCCCTGCTCAGTGGGGAGTCCGCTTCTCCCTCTCTCTCTGATCCTTCTCCCCACTTGTTCCTTCTCTCTCAAAAAAATTTTTTTAAAGAAATAATAATTTCTTTATTTATATAAAAATATTTAAAATTTTTATATACTATTTTTTATATAAATAAATAAAAGATATTAAATGCTCATTTTTCTTTTTAATCAGCTTGTCTCCAATCACTAAGCAAAATGTTTAGGAAACCTTATTTTCCCATCCATAAAAGGGACATAATCCTAACTACATGAAATTGCTTTGTAGACAAGAGGGTGCTGAGGCCCGTGTTAACCATATTTGTGATTTTATTTACTTATCAGACATTGATATAATACTTCATACAAGTCTCGCATTGGCCCGAGTGCTTTGCAAGTTAGTATTAGTGTATCTCATGCTCACAAAAACTCCCTGAGTAAGTACCTTGTTATTCTCATTTTACAGATGAGGAAACTGAGGCATAGAAAGGTCAGGAAACTTGCCTCAGTTCACAGAAGGTAGGAAGTAAGGGGGATGGATTCTGCCTCTTGCAGCCCGACTCGAGGCTGTTCTCGGAAGCCCTCTGCTATGTCGCATCTATCAGGAAGATGGTTCTAGAATGGGAAGTCCACCTGCACGTCCCACGCATCAGATGCATGAAGTCCAATGCGATCTCTGCACCTCTTGGCTTTGTTCCGTGGTACCTACCTTGGAAAGCCAAGCCCTACGGAAGACTGCTCTTGCTGGTCAGGCTGTTTGACACGGGTTTCGCAAACAGAATATTCTTTATCGCTCCGATTAGCCTCAGACTTTGATGTTCCCTTCTCTACAGCGCTCCTAATATTTTATTACACCATATCTTCTTATCTACTTTCTTCCATTATGAAAAGACTGAAGTTAATTAAGTGGAAAGTGAAAGAAACCACAGGACTACCGACCACCGTTCAAATGACAGCAAGTGGGCAAACGGTGTGTGGTTGCTTTTTGAGGCGCCATGTGTCTTCCTCACCCCTCAAGAATGCCCAGAAGGTTTTGGGACAGGCGGAGGGCTGGGGGGTCTGGGGATTCCAGGGGGTGTAGCCCAACCCATCTGCTAAGCCCGTCTTATCCCTACTCATTTTTCTCCTCAGGGACAACTCTAACTCTTCTCCGGGACTTGGGCTTTGCGGAAGGCACAGAAGGTATAAAATAGCGAAATATGCTTAGACATGTGCGAATGAGAGCGAGAGATGAACAACTAAAAACAGCTGGCCAACAGGGATAAGAAATTGAGGAAACTGTCGAGTCAGGCAGGGATGGTTGTTAACGTGAAGGAAAGAGAAAGGAGAAGAAAGAATGAAAGAGATCTCACGTGACATTTGGCGTGGGGAGTGTTTTATAATGGGGAAAGTCCTCCTTAAACACTGGATTATTGTCAATGCCCTATTTTTGATTTAGCAAACATTAGTTGAGCACATATTATGTGCTGGTGACTTGGGGTATAAAGATAACTAAGATCCGTCTGGGATGCCTGGGTGGCTCAGTCGGTTAAGGGTCTGCTTTCAGCTCTGGTCGTGATCCCGCGGTCCTGGGATCGAGTCCCACATCAGGCTCCCTGCTCAATGGGGAGGCTGTTTCTCCCTCTCCCTCTGCTGCTGCTCTCTCTCTGCAAATAAATAAATAGAATCTTTAAAAAAGAATAATAAGACCTGTCTGTCTAGATTAAACGCGTTTACATAGAAAGGGTGATTGGGTGTGAAATTTGATTGTATTTTACAGACTATTCCATCAGTCGGAAAGTGTATCTTTCTCTGTTACGCATAGTAGGCGCCCTATGAATATTGATTGAATTAAAATATTAGCGTTGAATAGGACCCAGCTCAAAAGAGTCCAACTGTGCATTCATTCAACACAATTTTTTATCGTGGTTAAACACACATAGCATAAAACTTACAATGGAACCATGCTTATGTGCATTTCAGTGGCATTAAGTACATCGGCTTCACTGTACGCCCATCCCCCATCTATCTCCAGACGTGTTTCATTATCCCAAACAGAAACCCTGTACCCATTGAACAGTAACCCCCGTCCCACTTCCTCCATCCAACAAACTTGGGTCTATTCTTTCCTCCACCCAGGTTTGTTGAGCACCTATGATTCAAATCGAGCCCAGTCCTTGTTGTGGGAGGTCTGGGTTACAGAAGGAACAAGGTAGATATGTTCTGCCTTCCTGAGGATACGATGCAGGGAGGAGACAGCAAGGCCAGTGCCAATGGGTAGAAAGCTAACATTTGGGGGATACTCCTGACGTCAGCGGGCGCTTTGCATTGACAAGACTCCTTTGACGCAGGCTTATATTAGCAACAATAAGTGTTCAGAAAGGGAGGTGTGGGCTGCGGGGGTCCGTAAACTCAGTCTGAAGGACAGAACTCGGTCAGGGCATCAGAACCACGCTGAGACCTGGGGGTTAGCCAGGCAGAGAGTATCTCGGACACCAGAAGGACACCGAGGCGGGTCCTGGGAACAGCAGGGTGCCCCGGGGCAGAAGAAGCTCAGAGAAGCCAGGGGACAAGCTGGGGAGGTAGCAGGATCCACCCACCCCCCTGGGGGGTCCAGGGCAGTTGGGGGCAGGGCTTCGTGCTCTATCCCCTGGGCAGTGGGAAGCCGCCAAGAGGCTTTAAGCAGGGCCTTAAAAAGATCAATCACTCTGGCGAATTGTTAATGAGTGATTCCCTTTTCTAATAAGCTCTTTATTATCATGCTGATGGCGAGTAGAGCCAACTTCGAACCACCCTTGGTAGAAAAATCTCTACTATTTACAATGTAAAACCTTTGTTTGAAGTTCCTGTTCTGGGAATTCACATTTAAGTGAATGGTGTGACGCGACTCGCCCGTCTGATGAAGGAAGAAACTGGAAGTGTGTCCCCACTCACAGCCCATCAGACCTCGCGAACGAGGGGAAGAAATCAGAGCACCGTTCAGAGTTACAAGGTGTGAACCTAAATCCTGTCTAGCCATCCTCTCTCAACCTGTGGATTCTTGTCTTCTCCGCCCCCCTCCCTGGGGCCAGGAGGGTAAATTCCCTCGGTTCCCTCCGGACCAATGTAAATTAAGATTCTGTTGACAAAATGCTTCATTAGTGTGCCTGGGCAATATTATTAATCATAACTCCAGAAGAGAACGGTGCTTCCAGCTCATCGGTTAGAGGACCGCTGGGCGGCTCGAGGGTTTTTGTAATAAAGGCCAGAAGCTCTGTTTCTGGAGGGGAAGACGCAGGCACGGAAACACCTGCAAGCGAAACTCCCTTTTCTCTCCTTCGTGCGGCTCTCCAGCCTTAGCGCCCAGCCCTGGATCACCGAGCCGCCCCAGGCAAGGGTGGATGGCGGAAAGCGTTCATCCCCGTTCCCAAACAGATACCTATCCCCCTTGATGGGCCGTCAATAACTTTATCTTCACATTTTAAAGCAGTGCACTGATTCTTTTTTGTTTTCGTGCCTCATCAGTTTTAATTTTTTTAATTATTCACAACAGTAATAATGCTTCTGTACGAGTAATGTGACGAAGGCTTTTTTTTTTTTCCTTTAGCAAGAGCGGTAAGCGCTCAAGAGTCAAGAATGTCTCCAGACCATTTGTTTAAATGTGACTTGGCTGTTCTAGAAGGAGTGTCTACCACGCCTAGTGTTGACGCCCAATCAAAAGAGGCAGAGCTTACCAACCCAGTCATAGCTCTCTTATTCCCAGGGCTATCAAACTAAATTGTAAAGTCTGTCAATAAACACTATGTTACTACTCAATTTCAGATTGAGAGAGGTAAACAAAAACTTTCCCCCCCCAAGTCTGTTGGCTAAGTAATCATTACACAAACGTCATGCCTTTGTATGGCATTTTAGGGTTTAGCATTTTTCACGTATGGGATTCTTACCCCTCAGGGGAAAATAGGACCTGGTCATTTTACAGATTAAGAGACTGAAGTTGAGAGAGGGAAGAACTTTGAGGTCACTTGGCTGGTGAGGGATCCAGCCGTTTGCTGAGCTCTGCGGGTCGCCAAGGCTCGCTTATTCCGCACATCACCTGTCCCGAATGCTTACCTCTCTCAGGCGAGGCTAAGAATGTAAGATGAGGGAGACATACAGCAGTGTCCGCTTAAGAAGGTCGGTCAATGGGAGACAGACACACTAATGAACAGATCATTATAAGACTGTTAGGCAAGAGACTCTGGAAGCTTGGAGGTGGCATACGTAGTGCAGTGGGGTGAGGGCAATCAGGGAGGGCTTCTTGGAGGAGGTGACACCCAAACCGAATCTTAAAACAGAGTAGAATAAGCAAGGTCTAGAATCACTGCGAGGATGTCGTAATGACACCCTGATTACAACCAGGGAGTTGCAGATCGTCATGAGTACATTCTGTCTGTCTGTCTGTCTGTCTGTCCCTTTCCCCATGCGGTCCTGTAACAGGGCTCCCTCCTGACAGCTGAGGTCACCCTTCCTTCCATACGTCGCCTCCGCTTGGGTTCTAGATCCCTCTTTGTGCCCCTGTCCACCTCTGAAGATTCCTTGGCATTGTTCCCCCCTGGCCCAATGGGACAGAAGCGGGGAGGGAAATGGGAGCAAGTCCCCAGGCCTTCCACGTTGCTAAGGGCCACTTTGATTCTATGACTTGATTCTCCTGTCTTATAGTCTGTCTGCGGCCACTTTGCTGAGGGGGGGGAAGGACCTGGCTGAGGGTTGAGTGCCTTCATGTACAGGTGTCCAAAATGCCCAAAAAGCTGGGTCCCTCACAGCCGTTCTCCCTTAGTAAAGACTGTGCCCACTCCCCCAAATAGGTACTCTCCATTGGAATGGCAGGGCTGTTTGGAAAATTAACCCAAATGGTCATATTTGCCAAGCCTGGGTGCTGGTGTCAGAGTCCAAAGGAACATCCCCAGGGGTGTCTCAAAAGGGATACATCTGACCTGGGTCCGGTGGCCTTCACACTTCCAAGTGGCCTCCTAACCAGTCTTCCTGCCTGTGACCTCTCCACGACCGTCTAGCCCCAAGCTTACCAACAGTTGGCTAAAGACACGTTTTTGTGTCTGGTTTTTCAGCCGGAGTAGTGTTTGGCTGCCTCTAAAATTCAGGAGACGTCAGTAAAAGTGAAGGTTTCCCACTTCCCTTAAGAAAGGCCTGGCAATCCTAGGTCCCATTCCCACAGGCCATAGGTGGGTGCACCTTTATTTTTTTAATTTTTTACATTTTTTTAAGATTTTATTTATTTGACAGAGAGAGACATAGCGAGAGAGGGAACACAAGCAGGGGGAGTGGGAGAGGGAGAAGCAGGCTTCCTGCAGAGCAGGGAGCCGGATGTGGGACTCCATCCCAAGACCCTGGGATCATGACCTGACCCAAAGGCAGACACTTAATGACTGAGCCACCCAGGCGCCCCGTGGGTACACCTTTAAATAGGGGCCTTTGCTGCATTATCCCAAACTGAATATACCCCCCCTCTCATAACACAAATTACCTCTGAAACATAGTCATTGCTTTGTCTCTTTCTCCTGCACTATATACTGTCAAATCTCGCTGCCACACGGCAAGTCAGCTTTGACTTTGAAACCCTGATGCATCCAGTGGGTCTAGGAGAAGGAGCTTGGATAGCGGAGTCAGGCAGTCCTGATTCGATATCTCGGCCTTGCTGCTTATTAACTTTGGCCAAGTTCCTTAACCTCTCTGATGCTCAGTTTCCGTATCTATAAACTGAAACCAGTAATTTCTACCTTGTGAGATTGCTGAGGGGGTTAGAAGCATTGGGTATAAAATGCCTGGTGCAGTGGCCGGTACCTAGCAGGAACTCAATGGATGGTAGTTCCTATCCCAAATAAATGAATCTGGACAAACCCAGACTTTTTCTGTTAATTTTTTTTTAAAAAGATTTTATGTATTTATTTTTGAAAGAGAGAGAGCGAGAGAGAGAGAGCACGCACACAAGTACAAGCAGGGGAAGGGTAGAGGAAGGCGTAGGCTCCCACTGAGCAGGGAGCCTGATGTGGCACTCGATCCCAGACCCCCGGATCATGATCCCAGAACCCCAGGATCATGACCCGAGCCGAAGGCAGACCCGTACGGACTGAGCCACCCAGGTGCCCCGAAACACAGCCGACTTCCGAAACCATGCATCTAAAGTGTGCCTGGATGGAACAAAGCGAAAGGAGGGGAAGGAAGGAAATTGCAATATCCAGGCAATTAGGAAAGGGCCGGAGGCATCTTGAGTGATTTAATTTTTTTTGAGTTTGAATTTTTCCCCTCTCAACCCCTGACAACATTCAGCGGAGGACTTAAGTATCAGCCGGCAGGAGACTGCAAATGATAGGAGGCTCTGTATATAGGATAATGAATACAATACAAGATAATCTTAGCTGATTAATGTTTACTAGCAGATGCCATACAACTGGCTTCTTAAGTGTGTCTGTGAGGCTTGGTTCGGTGTTGTTTTCGGATGTGCGAATGTCGGTGGGTGGGTAAGCGTGTAAACAGACTTTCGCCATGGGAACTCTAGGGACAGCAGCTCGGGAGACGATCGGGGCGGCTGTTTCCTACGTATCTGTCCTGGTTAGTTAGTGGTTATCTCCAAACTGCAAGCTCCCGGAAGCCGGGTCTGGGTCAGTCATGCCTGTTTTCCCTGCACGTGGCATATAGTATTCGTACATAGCAGGTGTTCAGTAAATATTTAAGTAAAATGGATACATTCGGTGTTGACTCTCAGGGCTCTCTGATCTCACTTCCCTTCCTTTCCCTCAGTTTTCTACATTTGCTGTTCTTTCCCTCCACCTCTGCTAGATACTTGCTGTTACCTTATTTCTTAGGCTTTCCTGACACTGCCACCCCCCCCCCATTTACAGCTGAAATGCTCACCCCCACATCAGCATATCCTGCTGCTCTCCTGACTTGCATTTCCCCGTAGGACCTGTTACCACCTCGATTTTATTTATTGCCTAACTCTCCCTGAGAGAGCGAAGGCATAGTTACACAGTTCACCGCTGTATTCCCTGTAGACCTGCCTGCTTTAGAGAATGTGCTCAAACATATTTGCTGAGTGAACTGTGTGTCTAACTACAGCGTGTGGGTATGTGCCTTTGCATCAACCTAAAAATGTAAGCTGTTTATTCTGAGCACACTAACTTTGCCATCCATCTATGACCCATACGTCACCTGCTAATCCCTTTTTGCCACTGAGACTTCCTTTGTCCCCTCTTCCACTCTGTACTCTTCGTTGTCTCTAGGATTTCAAAAAGGAATTTCAAGACTCTTCCAGGTCCCTCAGTGATTTAGGGGAAGTGATTCATACTTTTACTGGTCTCTGCAGAACAGGACAAATGTGACATTAAAAGTGTAAGAAGCAGGGACGTCTGGGTGGCTCAGTTGGTTAAGCTGCCGCCTTTGGCTCAGGTCATGATCCCAGGGTCCTGGGATCGAGTCCCGCATCAGGCTCCTTGCTCAGCGGGGAGCCTGCTTCTCCCTCTGCCTCTGCCTGCCACTCTGCCTGCTTGGGCTCTCTCTCCCTCTCTCTCTGACAAATAAATAAATAAAATCTTAAAAAAAAAAAAAAAGTGTAAGAAGCAAAAACAGTAAGTAGAGGGGTGCCTGGGTGGCTCAGTGGGTTAAAGCCTCTGCCTTCGGCTCAGGTCATGATCTCAGGGTCCTGGGATCGAGCCCCACATTGGGCTCTCTGCTCAGCGGGGAGCCTGCTTTCCCCTTTCTCTCTGCCTGCCTCTCTGCCTACTTGTGATCCTCTCTCTTTGTCAAATAAATAAATAAAATCTTATAAAAAATGTGAAACTAAGGACACTTACAAGCTTAAAGGGCCATCATATTAACTACATTTAACTTTGATTCATGAAGGCGCTGATTATCCAGTTTGTGAATATATAAGCCCCCTGTAGCTCTCTTCCCAGTCTTCCCAAAGAATTCGAAACTCCGATTTGCGAGTTGTTTATAAGCTCCAAGGACATTATAACCAAAGGCTAAATGAGTTTTTGGCACTACTTGGAAGTTCCTATTTTGGGTGCCTTCCACTTCCACTAACTTGAACTGAGAATTACCAGTACTGTACATAGTCCATTAATTTCAACTCTAATCATTTCACAAATGTGCATATTTCATCTTTATAATGACTGCATGGTAAAACATATGCTTCTTAGAAAGCTATGGAGAAGAAACTTTAAAAACAAAATCTATTAATCAGCTAAATCGCAGTAGCCTACGGGACAGTGTTCATATTGCTCCAGTTTCAAATGAACATTGGGATAGCATTACGGTGCTAGCTATAAAGCACCAAGCAGTGGGTAGAACTGACTTCCTTCGTCGGAGATACTGGACCACTGGCTAGTCGCTGTGCAGATTTTCTGGGGTTTAAGACGTTCCCCTCTATCACAAATTAAATTCTGGCACCCCTGTTCAAAACTTCAAGAACATGCCTTCTATTTAGTAAAGAGAAAAATTAAACTTCTAAAATACACCAAAATAATAACAAGATTTCTTTTCGAGAGTGATCGTCGCTTTTTTTTTTTTTTTAACAAAATCCCGGCCCTTTATTTGTCATGAGCTTTTATTAGTTTCAGCATAATTAATTCAGGAGTAATGCTACGGGATTCGAGCAGAAAGTGTAGGATCTGGCTGGGTCTCATTGTTGGTTACTGTGACATCATGAGTGGATGGCCGGTCCTAAGTTGGACGGAATTAATCTTGCAGAGGTCTGTCTCTCTGGGCACGTAGAGAAAAGTCAGAAATGCTATTCTGAGGCTTATTTAACTTCTTTGGCTCTCAGCAGCACGAGAGTAGCGGCCCGGAGGAGGCTTGTCCAGCACGCCTTTGCAGCATGGAGTAGAGAGTAGAGAGGATCACGCTCCCCAACCCAGCCCCGCATCAGGGGTTGGGGAAGAGACAAAAGAGAAGCTCTGCCCTCGCCCTTCCCCAACTTGAAATCCAGGGCGCAAGGCAGGGCTTGGAAAAATGAAACCAAATATGAAGCGCAAAGAAACCCCCACGCGTACAGTAACTGCCAATTTGTGCTGCACAAATCAACACGGAAGTAAGGTTTCAAGGAGTTTTAAACAAATAGCTGGAGGGAGCGATAAGAAGGCAAATCTAAGATGGAAGAAAAGGTGGAGGGCTCGAGTGGAACACGCCGAGTCGAGGCCTGCACGCCTCGGGGGCGAACGTGGCCTCCAGGCTGCAGAGGCAAAGAGCAAACCGAGGGCTGCCCCCAGACAACTAGGAAAGCCAACAGAGGCTGCCGTGGATCGGTTTAACTGAAAGGCGGTTTCCTTCTCCATTTGCTCGGTCCCAATTGGAAGCGTACTGCGCGGCCTGCGCCGCGCTCTCGGCGGGTTCGGCGTGGGGGCGGGGAGGGAAGTACGGTAATGGGCGGGGCGGGGCGCGGGCGCGCTCCGGCTTTCCTCCTGCGCAGCGCTCCCGTCAGCGCAGGGGGCGGGGCGGCTATATTACGTGCGCGGCGCCGCCCCTGCGAGAGGACGTTGCGTGCTCGCTCGCGCCAGGCGAGTCTCCGCGTCTCCCTCGCGAACTCGGTGAAAGGAATTGGCGCCGTTCGACACCAGGCGGGTCCGCTCTGCAGCACGAACCCACCTCCAGCCGCAGCCGCAGCCGCCGCCCGGGCCGAGGAGCAGCCGCAGCAGCCGCCACCAGTGGCCGAGTGAGCGGAGCCGAGTTTGAGCCAGCGCCTAGCGGTGAATCGGGGCCCTCACCATGAGTTCCTCGCCTGTTAATGTAAAAAAGCTGAAGGTCTCCGAGCTGAAAGAGGAGCTCAAGAAGCGGCGCCTTTCCGACAAGGGCCTCAAGGCCGAGCTCATGGAGCGACTCCAGGCCGCGCTGGACGACGAGGAGGCCGGGGGCCGCCCCGCCATGGAGCCCGGGAACGGCAGCCTAGACCTGGGCGGGGATTCCGCCGGGCGCTCGGGAGCAGGCCTCGAGCAGGAGGCCGCGGCCGGCGGCGACGAGGAGGAAGAGGAGGAGGAAGAGGAGGAGGAAGGGATCGCCGCCCTGGATGGCGACCAGATGGAGCTAGGGGAGGAGAACGGGGCCGCGGGGGCGGCCGACGCGGGCCCGATGGAGGAGGAGGAGGCCGCCTCGGAGGACGAGAACGGCGACGATCAGGGCTTCCAGGAAGGGGAGGATGAGCTTGGCGACGAGGAGGAAGGCGCGGGCGACGAGAACGGGCACGGGGAGCAGCAGCCTCAACCGCCGGCGACGCCGCAGCAACAGCCCCCACAGCAGCGCGGGGCCGCCAAGGAGGCCGCGGGGAAGAGCAGCGGCCCCACCTCGCTGTTCGCGGTGACGGTGGCACCGCCCGGGGCGAGGCAGGGCCAGCAGCAGGCGGGAGGTAAGAAGAAGGCGGAAGGCGGCGGAGGCGGCGGTCGCCCCGGGGCTCCGGCGGCGGGTGAGTGCTGCGTTGTACGTTGCGCGCGGCGGGAGGCCCGCGCGGGGTGGGGACCGTGCCCCAGGCCTGCCGGAGCCCCGCCGGGGGGAGGGAGCCCCGGGCGGGGGCCGCCGCGGGGGGGGAGGGGGCGCGGGGAATCCCGCCTGGCCTCGAGGCCTGCGCGGCCTCGGGCTCGGCGTGTGCGACGGCGGCGGCGGCGGCGGCGCCTCCATTATGTGGCTGGAGAGCCGGCGGGGGGGGGGGAGGGGGAGCTGCAGCTGCCGCTGGAGGGGGAGGAGCCGCGGGCGGCGGGCGGGAGCCCGGTCGGCCCGCGGTGGCGCCGCTGCGCTGCGTGCGCGCGGTGCGGGCACATGTCTCGGGGGGAGGGGAGAGGCCCGAGGGCCCGGGGCGGGCGCGCTTTGGCGGCGCTGGGCCGCGGTATTGTGCAAGGAGCGCAGGGGCTCGGCGTGACGTCACTTCCGGCGGGAGGGGCCGGGCGGGGAGAGCGGGGCGGAAGATCAGTACAATGCGGCCGCGGGGAACGCGGGCCCGGGTGGGGGAGGGGCGGGGAGGACGCGCGGGCCGGGCCGGCCCCTCCCCCCTTCCTGAACTCTCTTCGGGATACACGTGGGCTCGGGGCCTGGGCCGCGCTGGTCTCCGGGAGCTTTCTCGAACCTTCGAGTAGGCTGGCAAAATTAGGAATGTCTTTGGACTGCGTCACTAACTCTAGGCCGGTTCCAAGCTGATTGTTCTTTGAATTCGCTTTGGATTCGTGGATTGAAAACGTTTACGAAAAAGAAAGGGAGAGTCGGGCTTTTTGTGTCCACAGGCAGGTGGGTTTTTTTTTTTTTTCCGGTGGTGTCGCGGCTTGGCCCCTTATGTTAGGGGTGTTGTGTGTTATAGGAGACGGCAAAACAGAGCAGAAAGGCGGAGATAAAAAGAGAGGGGTGAAAAGACCTCGAGAAGATCATGGCCGTGGATATTTTGAGTACATTGAAGAGAACAAGTATAGCAGGTAGAGGATGCCGATCTAGTTTTACCCGTCCCCGTTCTTTCTTGGGTAGGAAAAGCTGAATCAGGAGACAATTCTGTCTTTCAGAGCCAAATCTCCTCAGCCACCTGTTGAAGAAGAAGATGAACACTTCGATGACACAGTGGTTTGTCTTGATACTTGTAAGTGAAGCTGTTTCTTCCCTTCCCTCCCCCAGTTACTAAATGTGGCTATTTGGGGTCCAAAATGTCGGAGTACTTAACCGCAGGGTGTTGAATTTAAATGCAGAAAACTTAAGATTAAACCGTTTCTCTTAAAAGCAGGGAGATGACGATGGGTTGTATTCAGATTCTGGTAGCTTAAATATGCAGTACAGCAACAGTTGTGTCCTATTGATAATTTTACAGGCTCCAGCAATTTGGTGGTATCTTTTATATGACTAGAAAGTTCTTGTTTGTAGGAATGTAAAATTAATGCCAATTTTTGGTTTAGTTAGCTAATGGAAACTTGTAAGACTACCTGTAACTTGTCCTTAGAGGCTCCTACAATACAGTAATTTCATTTTTTTTGGTAGAATTATATTAAGTGAGCTATTTGGACTAGTTAATATGTATTAATGATTTTTCCCATTAGCACACAAGTATATTCCCTATTCTAAAAGCTTGTAATAATACTTTTTCAATAACTGCTCTTTTGTTCTCAATTCCAGTTCAGTAGCTGCTGCTTTAACATAAGTTGATTTCTTCCAAAGACCTGGGGCAGCAGCAGTGGGCTATCACTGGGCTACTAGCTTTCTTCAGCAGCGAATGGTATCAATGGCAGCAATGGCAGCGCTGTAAACACTGCTACTTTACCCAGTTGGGTTGCAATTGAGTATGAGGAAGTATTGCAAACCTCTAAAATGGGCCTTGGCTGTCAGATGTGTGGTTTTGGATAAAACCGTTTTGTTGGTTTAGTATTTTATCAGAATTCACAATTCTTTTCACTTTGATAAAACAAAGCATAGAAATAATTGCTTGAGGAGTAGGTGATAAGATGTGAACTTGCCCCATAGATCTAGGGAGTTAAAGTTTAGATTCCTATGTTTTCGGATACAAATTACTTTTAATCAGATTTACGAGACTAAATGTTAACTCTTAATTTCTTATTAAATATGCTTTATAGGTAGTTGAGCTAAGGGAGTCTTAAGAAGAAAACTGCACATGGAAAAATAGTTGATTTGAGAGTTTTATTTTAAATAGTTTGGTTGCTTAAATACAAATTAAATCGGAATTGGCAAGATAGTGAAACAGTGATTCCAGAAGTTGTTAACACAACTATCAAAGTAGATGGTCTTTTAGCTGATTACCTAGGAATGTCAACTCATTTATTGCTATCTATATTGGGTTCGAACAATTGTTGAATCGAAGATTTACCAATGATCAGGAATTTTAGAGCAAAGCTGATTTAAGGAGAATTCCAAACTGTAGATCAAATTTCATCAGTAAAAATTTAGGAAAACAGCTTTTTAATTTGAGGTGAGAACTCCCAAGAAGGTGCATGCTAATGAGCCACTGACCCAAAGGTAGCTAGGTTAAAGACCTTTCTCGCGGATTTGGGTAATCCGGGAGTGGATAATCCCCCGTTGTTATTGACCAACCAGCAAGCCTGGGGAAAAGGGACCTAAACTTAATATTAACAGTGTTAGACAGCCAGGTTTGCACTTGGCTAGGTTGAGGCTCCCTTCTTCACAAGTTTGAGAAGGAATCGAGGATCTAGAGCCCTTGTAAAATTACAAAGTGCAGAATCAACAGCTTATACCTCCTGTATTTTAAAATATGTGGTCATGGCCTCCCTTCAGTTTTTTTGTGGCACTGGTAAATTCTACCTGGTTCTGGCATGCTTCACTTTGATTTCCTGCTATCCTCTACTGCTTGCCTCTAAATCAAGGTAAAGAGCAGAGCAGGTATGTATCCCATGTCACATTGTCTTGATTATTTTATATACTTAAAATCACGTTAAACCTTGGTGTTTTTGGTTTTGTAGGCAGTTTACACTTTAGTTCCTAATTTGGTGAGAGTGACTTGGTGGGAGTGGGGCTTAAAGTGAAGATCAGAACAACAGCATGATTTGTAGAAGCAGTGTGTTCCATGCAGCTTTAGGAAATTATGCAAGAACGTAATAACCAGGTTTTGTCTACGTAGCAGATGTATTTACATTGGATGTCAAAAGAAATAATATGGTATTTGATATAATTGCAGATAATTGTGATCTACATTTTAAAATATCAAGAGACCGTCTCAGTGCTTCTTCCCTCACTATGGAGAGTTTTGCTTTTCTTTGGGCTGGAGGAAGGGCATCTTATGGTGTGTCAAAAGGCAAAGTCTGTTTTGAGATGAAGGTAAATGCAGTTTTGTGACTTTTTTTTAAAAGAACCTTTGTGAGTTTCCATCTGCTTGACAACTTAGGTGTCAGTGGAACTTATCTTTGAAGTTTCTGTGGATTAGAAGAGGGGCTTGAAAAACCTGTTTTATAACAGTTAACCATATCTGTTACATCAGAAATATGTGTTGTAGAGTCAGCCTATTTTTATTTAGGGTGCTCCTTTTTTTATCAGGCACTTGAAAGGCCCACGAAGGGTTTAAAAATAATTTGGTTAGGCTTCAAGTTTTGTTCCAGAGCCAAACATGTTGAATGTATATTTTAATTGGTATTGAGTCGAGAGTCTATAATTTCTAAACATTAACTGTTCTTTTAAATGTGAGTCAACCAAGGACTTGACTTGAACCTTTACAGTTTCAAATTCCAAGCTCTTCTGTCCATTTTTAAAGTCCTAGTGAATGTAGGTGAGAGATGGTGAGGTAGAATGGGTGTCTTTGTATTAGTAGCCAGAGAAGAATTAGCCTACTGCCCAGATGAAATAGACTAAGGTTCAAGGGTTTAATCTTGCTCATAATCATTTATGATTCGGTTTTCAGGTTACAGAGAAGATCCCAGTAAGGCATTTATATACAAAAGATATTGACATACATGAAGTTCGGATTGGCTGGTCACTAACCACAAGTGGAATGTTGCTTGGTAAAGTTTCCATCTGAGTAGTATGTGCTCATGCGTGTTTAGGGGTCTGATTTCAGTAGTTAGACTTCAAGGCATTCTAAACCTTCTGCCTGTTTTTAATCTCTTTTATTAGTATTTTGGGCATGAACGATACGACTAGCTTGTAGTGTTAGGTATCAGCTGACTTGGTTTTTTTTTCTTTATGATTACTTGTTTTATGACCAGTGGGTTAAAAATCACTATCCCGTGGTATGCAGTTTTTTAAATAGTTGCATAACCCACCTAGCTCATTAATTTTCTACATCTAGATAAGTGTAAGTGGAAGAATGTTAGGTTATATACCCATTTCTCTTGGTTCCCTCCATTTTGATGAAAGATGTGGGTCACTGGACTATTTTGAACAATCAGTTTCATGAAAGTTAATTATTTTCTTAGGTGAAGAAGAATTTTCTTATGGGTATTCTCTTAAAGGAATAAAAACATGCAACTGTGAGACTGAAGATTATGGAGAGAAATTTGATGAAAATGATGTGATTACATGTTTCGCTGTAAGTCAGCTCAATTTCTGTATATAAGTGAAGTTATTCAGCCTAGGAATTTTTTTAAAGGTATATCAACGTTAGCCTTCGATGCTACTTCGACTCAGAACTACTTAACATAAAGGTGACCTGAAAATCGAGTCAGTTTGCTAAGGCAGCATAGTTTCTGCTTCTAGATACATGTGTTTTGTTCTTTATAACTCTTGTAAAGCTCTTAACATTTAATCTAAATCTAGTTTCCATAGGATAAGCTTCATTTCTCTTTATTTTTGAAGTTTTTTTTTTAGAAAAAGTTTAAAAGAAGATTAAAACTGAATTTTTTTCCGACTTAACAGAACTTTGAAAGTGATGAAGTAGAACTCTCCTATGCAAAGAATGGGCAAGATCTTGGCATTGCCTTCAAAATCAGTAAGGAAATTCTTGCTGGAAGGCCACTCTTCCCGCATGTTCTCTGCCACAACTGTGCAGTTGAATTTAATTTTGGTCAGAAGGAAAAGCCATATTTTCCCATACCGGAAGATTATACTTTTATCCAGAATGTCCCCTTAGAGGATCGAGTTAGAGGACCAAAGGGGCCTGAAGAGAAGAAAGATTGTGAGGTAAGCAGATTATTTTTTCTTAAGCATTTGAAGATTATTTTTGTTTGGCAAAAATGACATTTGAAAGATCTGGATGATTGCGGTTTCATTCTGCCGTGCCCATTGCCATCAGCCAGTGATTTTTCTCTTGGTACAGCTGTGTTCTTTTATGTAGAGTGTTGTTTCCAGAAATTGCCTTTGTTTTTAGGGCAATGAAAATTTATATAAATTGGGGTTCCTGTTCCTGTGCATGTAGAAAACATAGTGTAAGGGATTCTTAATGGCTCTAGTGGTAAGTGAAATATGATTTCTTTCTGCTGTAGGTTGTTATGATGATTGGCTTGCCAGGAGCTGGGAAAACCACCTGGGTTACTAAACATGCAGCAGAAAATCCTGGTAAATACAACATTCTTGGAACAAACACCATAATGGATAAAATGATGGTGAGTAAAACATTTAGGGTGTGATGTCAGCATTTTAAATAGACCAGAAGATATTCTAACCTTTTGCCTGTTGTCTTTATGCATTTAGTTAGTGTTTTAGAGGTAGGAATTTGTCAAAGTTACACTAAAGTAGAAGGACGTAAGGTAAAGTACCTTTATGTGTAAGGTAAAGTTTCTCCCGCTGGTGAGGTTTTATTGTTTGTTTTTTTTTATAAAGTTTTTTGAGCTATCAGCAGAGGATCTTGTTACATGGGAAAGTGACCCTTTTCATAATGATGAGGAAAGGCGGTATTTAAATTAGCAAATGTCTGGCGTCCACATAGATCTAAGCTGATACTAGAAAAAATAAGCTTCATAAGTTTAGAGGAGCTTTTTAACTTTTAAAACAGGTGGCAGGGTTTAAGAAGCAGATGGCTGACACAGGAAAACTGAACACGCTGTTGCAGAGAGCGCCCCAGTGTCTGGGGAAGTTCATTGAGATTGCTGCCCGTAAGAAGCGAAATTTCATTCTGGATCAGGTAAGCTGGAGCTTCGAGGTTGAAAAAAGGAATGGATCGTTGGGTTTAGTGTGGAGCTAATACTTGGGTTTATAAACTTTGTTTTCAAGACAAACGTGTCTGCTGCTGCCCAGAGGAGAAAAATGTGCCTGTTTGCAGGCTTCCAACGAAAAGCTGTTGTAGTTTGCCCGAAAGATGAAGACTACAAGCAAAGAACACAGAAGAAGGCAGAAGTCGAGGGAAAAGACCTACCAGAACATGCAGTCCTCAAAATGAAAGGTGTGGAATTTGATTCTGTTACCGTGTTAAATCTGAGGTGATTTGTGTCTGTAAACTTGAGTCGAGTCACCTGCCCGCGGTACTGTTGGACGAGTCAAGCTCGTTCGCGTAAGTGAATGTTTGGTTTATTTCTGCTTCCAGGCAAATCTGTTCATAAACCAGGAGTAGACAGCGCAGTGGCGTTTTTTTCAGAGAACGAAAGCCATTTGGGATTGGGCTTCAGGGTTGTGGAGTCGTGGGGCTTTAAGCTGATCTGACCTCCTTCCTTGTAGGAAACTTCACGCTGCCCGAGGTAGCTGAGTGCTTTGATGAGATAACGTATGTTGAGCTGCAGAAGGAGGAAGCCCAAAAACTCTTGGAGCAGTATAAAGAAGAAAGCAAAAAGGCTCTTCCACCAGAAAAGAAACAGAACACTGGCTCAAAGAAGAGCAATAAAAATAAGAGCGGCAAGAACCAGTTCAACAGAGGCGGCGGCCACAGAGGCCGTGGCGGCTTCAACATGCGCGGTGGCAGCTTCCGAGGAGGAGGCAAGCTTGCTGGGGGAGGGGGGCCGTGTTTGCTTCGGGATTGAAGCCAGTGGTGAGAATCTCGTAGTTGGGGTCGGTGGGTAGTTTAGCGGGGTTTGACCTAGGCGTTCAACTCTGGTTGATCCTGCTGCCCTAGGAACTGGTTTAGAATCTTGTGACTTGACAAAAAAGATACGTAGGTTATGCGAGTTATTAAATGAACGTCTTCCAAAGCGACTTTTCTCCTCCAATAAAGAACTGGTCCGGAGGATCCTGTAGTTAGTTACATGTGTAAACGAGGCACAGCATGACGTTAAACTAAGCATCTTGTTTGTAGCTCCTGGGAACCGCGGCGGCTATAACAGGAGGGGCAACATGCCGCAGAGAGGCGGCGGCGGCGGCGGTAGTGGCGGTATTGGCTATCCCTACCCACGGGGCCCTGTGTTTCCCAGCCGAGGCGGTTACTCCAACAGAGGGAATTACAACAGAGGTGGCATGCCCAACAGAGGGAACTACAACCAGGTAATGACTTCAGGCTCTCCCGGCACTGAGGATTTGCAAGACTTAGTCTGGAAGGCTGTGGGTTTGCATCACAAGCCTCAGTAAGAGTTGAAAGCAGCGCAGTCTGTCTCTGCAGTGATGTTAGAAAGACTGGTGACATAGGATGAGGCCCATTGAATTTTAGTTTTCAGACGAACTAGTTTTGAGTCAGGTGATGTCTTCGAGGAGTAAATTGTACACCTGAGCACAGAAGCAGAGGGCGCCTGGAGCTTCCTTATTGTTAGCAGCCCGTCCATCCTGTGCTCCTGCCTCCCCCGCATATGGACCTGACAGGCTGTGTTCGGAGTTCTTAATGAAGTCTTTCTCTCCCCCCACTCCCTAGAACTTCAGAGGACGAGGAAACAATCGTGGCTACAAAAATCAATCTCAGGGCTACAACCAGTGGCAGCAGGGTGTAAGTAATTTCTTATGTGCTATGGATGTTAATCGTACTTTAAGTTCATAAAGAGTCAGTCTTGAAAAACTTGTCCAGGGATTGAGTGTTTATAAGTGTTACAGGGCAAGGTGTGAATATAGGTGGAGTTCGCTGTAACTTAATGTTATAATAAAATATTCTTTAATACAGATGGTTCTTTTTATTGCTAGCTTTAATGGTATAAACTAACCAAGTCATGATGTGTTTCCTTTTGTAATGTGTTTATTGATAATAATGGGATATTAATACTAACTAAATCTGGTTTGGTAGAAATCAGAGGTATGACAGGTATAAATTTGTTTCCAGCAATTACTCTGAATTAGATTGTCATTTCCTAAAAGCAGTTTGAGTGGCTTATTGATGTTTTTTTCTTTAAAAAAAAAATTTTCTCTTACAGCAATTCTGGGGTCAGAAGCCATGGAGTCAGCATTATCACCAAGGATATTATTGAATACCCAAATAAAACGAACTGATACATATTTCTCCAAAACCTTCACAAGAAGTCGACTGTTTTCTTTAGTAGGCTAACTTTTTAAACATTCCACAAGAGGAAGTGCCTGCGGGTTCCTTTTTTAGAAGCTTTGTGGGTTGATTTTTTTTTCTTTTCTTTTTTGTACATTTTTAATTGCAGTTTTAAAGTGAATCGTAAGAGAACCTCAGCATTGTGCACGATAAGAGAATGTGTCAGTATTTCAGGGTTCTACATTTTATCTGTAAAATGTGACTTTTTTTTTTTATCACAACAAAAGTAAAATGTTGCTTTGTACCTGGTGTCTTTTATTAAGAATTTACTCCCCCCATTTCGCACAGAGATAACAGTCGGGAGTCATTGTCACAATATAATAGAAATGTTAGCAACCAGATTCATGTAAGGACCAAGTCGTCCTCATGAATTGCATAAGACTCTGTACTGCTCAGAGTACACTCCATCCTCTCTGTAGTCTGCGGAGTAGTGGAGGGGGAAAGCTTCAACTGCAGTTTCCGACAATAACTGGGAAGGTTTTTTCTTTTTTAAATAACAATGGAATTGGCATAATTGGGAATGAAGATAAAACTTGGAACCAAGATAGAGAAGATGGAGTGTATGTAGAAGGGCTGTGAAAAATGTAAAACTTGGTTGCATTCTTTGTGGAGGCTCAAACTTGTGAAGGTTCAATACCATACTTTTTCCATTTGTTCTGCATTTTGATTCTGAAAAGAAAGCTGGCTTTGCCCATTTCTTATTAAAAAAACTTGTTGTAAATCCAGTTGTCTAATGGGATCTATATGAAGTTAGCTATGTCTGTATGCCCTTCTCCCACAAAATACTGTATAACTAGTGTGCTTGTAGTAGTTTACTCCACCATCTTTGTAAGCTAATGACATTGTGAGTCACCCATTTATATCTTAATTTTTAATCATGTCAGTTCTTGAATGGGTATCTCCTTAGCCTGCTGATTTCTTTTTCTTTCTAAAGAAAGTGGGTGGAGAAATTAATTTAGACGTTTGTTTGCAATAAAAAGAATTCATTTTACTCTCGTTTTGGGATTCTCGCCATCAAGGTTCAAAATCCCTTTATAAAACTCCCAAGAGGAGAAAATTTAAGTGTGTGCTTTCTGGACAGCTTATTCTTTATACTCTGTACTTGGAACATTTAGGTTTTAAAAACTTAAATGTATACTGAGAATTGACTTTGAATTATGAAGTAAAGTTGAATTCTTCCTTCCCCTCCCCCCCCAGATGACTTAACATTTTAATGAGGGGAAATGGTGTACTGGCTGGGAGAAGTTAACACTCCGTTTACCATCTTTACCAAATGCTAATGGCTGTCCTCAACTGAATATCTTATACGCACGTATCTAATACATGAGACTCTGGGAACCGATGCTTTTAGAAGCCATCATGCGAGCCAGTCATTGATTTCACTACTACACAACACTGCTAACTTAACCGTAGCTATGTGACGACATTAGATCCCCTAATCGTAATTCTATTGGGTTTGCACAGAACACTTAATCTTCTTAAAGGACCCTCACTGATGTGAAGTGAGGAATCAATCAGGAGTCAAACTGTAGAACTAAAACTTGACTTCAGTTTAGTGTTTTGTTGATGTTTTAGGTTCTGGTAAGTTTAGGTTTGTCTATAAATTTGTTTGCTTAGATTTTTGTTTCAGCCATTTTAAATCAGATCTTTTAACTACTTCATACTCCTAGGAATTTTGCTACACGCTGAGCTGGAGTGAGTTTTAGATGGTGGTGTAGGGTTAGTTGATAAATTTTGGAACAGAGGCTAATCCTGTAATTACCGTAAGGTACAAGGTAGTGTCTTGAGGGCTTTTGTGTTTTTAGCAGTTAGTTCATGCATTTTTCAAGTATACATTATAATTACTAGGATTGCGTAGACCTACCCAGGGGAAAAAGTGCAGCCTTGGTTGCTAATCAGTGTTTTAGGTACCTTCGAAGACTCTTGGATATATCTTCTAGCTTGTAAGCAGTTCGTAGTCTAATAATTGCAGTGGGAGAGTAATGGCCAAATAACACTTCTATAGACTGTCAGGCCTTGGATAGCCCAGAAAATTTTGGGAAGAAAGGTGGAGTAGATACAGGTACTGTCCAGGAAAATTAAAATTTCTAGCAGTCTCGCGATTAGAATTTAAGAACTTCAGAAGAGGAGCGTGTAGCAGATAGCAAGCAAGCAAAAGGGAGAAAAATGAGGAATGCCATTTGGTGGCAGACAGATCTGTCAGTGAGAAACTTGGTTTAGTCTTTGACTCTTCTTGCCTATCTCTGTGGCAAGCAAAACACTGAATAAACCAAAGACAGTTCTGAAGAAGTGTCCCCAGCTATCTATGCCCGTGAGATTGCTATTGCTTTAAGTGGTGCTTTCCCTAGAAAGTTTTGCAGGGAGCTGGACCCTGATCATCCTGAGTCAGGTATTGGATCAGATTGTTCAGCTACAGTCGTGTGAAAACAGCACGAATAGATGAGTCAGGAAAGGGGGCAGAAGACACTGCAAGATAGAAATGAGGTAACCGATGCCGTCCCATAGAACCTTTAATTTGTTGCCGGTAGGTTACATGTTGTCACTCCTATCTGGCCTTTGACGGAGGGCTCTGGCTTGGACCTAGGAGGCCAGGACTGGCCTCTGGCCCCGATACCTGGATATCTGTCACAGGAAGATGAAATCTTAGAGTGAAGCCTGAGTCGGTCAGTCTGACGCTGAAATGACAAAAGGAAGCCATATTAAATCCACAAAACAAGAAGCTCACGTTGGCCTAGGATAGATCCTGTCCGACAAGGGCACTGAAACTAGAGGTGTCCTGAGCACTTGAGGTGTTGAAGCTTCTTAAAAGACCCATTTTCTTTGAAAAAGTGCTTAAAATTTTTCCAGAAAAAGTCTTAGTATGTTTTTCACCTTCTGGAGAGTTTACATTCCTGGACAGATTATGTTCTGTATTTAATGTTTGTATCAGCTGTGGGAGTTGAATGACTTGTTACTCTATAAGGTTAATATAAATCGGTTTTTTATCCTAGGATCATTTTATAAGTCCCATTGCACAAATAAAAATGAAGTATTTTCATAGTTTTTAAGCAGTGGTATAGACTTGTCCCATACAAGGGCCTGATGATGTACCTGATAATTTTAAAAAGCCGAAACCAGAATAAGCTGCCGAGGAAGGCATAATCCTCTCATAGCCCAAGTCTTAGTTTCTGATATTAGACATAAATGTGCATCTTAAACAGTTTCCATAATTCCCTCTGTTCACGTAACTGTAAAATGTCTTTTAAAAAGTGGGTGAAACAGAGCAGAGAATGATTTTCCGCTCCCACCCCCCAGAATATTCCATGAAATAATTGTGCAACGATGAATACGATATTTTTTCTAAAGCCATTTTCTCCTGAAGTTTTTTTAAATGGTTTGAATCGAAACTTTATCGTTCCTGTTTTGGAGGCTCTGAGAGAAGCTTGGTTTCAGTTTTAACCATTTTTAGTGATAGTAAGGGCGAGGATATGTAGTGTTCCGGCCTTGGCAATAGGTCGCAATTGTTACAAACAAGTATTAAAGGCTATTAAGTTGGTACTTTGAGTAAGAATCACCGGCATTAGCTCTCGAAACAGTTTGAATTTATTAGTCACTGGAAACCAGTTGCTTCAAGTCGTTAGTTGCCTACACTTAACTTAAAACTACAGTACCCCTTTGGTATATGGAGCCTTTTGTTTCGACAATTTTTAGATTTGAATCTTTTTGGCCCTATTATGTATGTTCAGCTTCTCCGCTAAAACATGCAGGTGGTAGGTCTCACCAGTTGAGTGGTTGAGTTTTTATTTCGGTTCTACTGCCCCTTCCCCCCTTTTAAAAATACCTCGGTGTTTATGGGTACCACGTTAGATAAATACTAAACATCCTTTGTGTAGCTAACTCCTGCCAAAGTGAGTGACCTTTGTTTTACTAATGTTTACTAACCTTCATATTTGAAATAAACCCTTCAGAGTTATTTTGGAAGTGACCTAAAGGTGTGCTGATGGATACAGTATGTATCTCTTGAGTGTGTGGGGGTAGGACAAGGAGAAAACCCAGGATTCGCAAGTATCTTAACATTCCAGTTTAAATTTATATGTATGTGAAATCAAGTAGTTGAAATAACTTAATAGTTTATTTTTACTAAATGTGTTCCAGTGATTCTAATAGGTATTCCAAATTAATTGCTGCTTGTACATTTAACACTTGCTGTATTGGGCTTCCAGGATCACCTTGATTAGAACTCCCTTATTTAAAAGGATGGGAAAAAGGAAATAACTGCTAAAAAATGTATTTTATTTGGTGGTCACATTTGGGGTTCAAAATGTGGGCAGCTGGAACCCCCAAAGTGAGTGCTTTTTAGGTAGGTGGGAAATGTCTAATAGTTTGCACTTAAAGTAAGGCTGTACTGTCTCGTCTTAACCAGTTGACTAAAAATATAGGTGACTGAATATATTTAATTAGGTTGCCTAAGGAGCTAAATTTAGTCTGTAAGGCTTCGTAGATTGTAAAATATTATGTTCATAACGTTAACCTAGAATTATTTTAAAAGTGTGACACCTGTGTATCTTGTGAGGTTCCACTGGGGATGTGCTGTCCATGTGGAAAGCTGAGGAAGGACAGGTTTTTGGCATGACGTAGATAACTGGGGAATTTCCTTGTGATTGTAGAGGAGTATTTGTAAGGGAACAAATAGATAAACTGCTAGGCCAGCAGCACATCAGGAATCACCAGTTAGGTGTGTTTTTGGGACAAGGACCTTAACGATGTGCTTCAATTTGTATTTACTTGATATTGCCTAGGAATATTACAGTTTTCTCCCTTCTCATGCCAGGATTCAACATATATTTGCGTCTTGACAAGAACAGGGGTTTTGCTTTTAAACAAAGCTGGATCTGTGGGTATGGGACGCGATATGCTGTAGTCGAAGGTACTGACGTAATAACCATCTAGGCAAATGGAGAAAGGTCTTCATGGAAAAGTCGACTTCTTCCTTTGTTGGACCATTAGCAACAGCGGCGTGCCCCCGTGGCCTCTCGCTTCCCCTGGGGCGTGTGCAGCCGAGCCGCCGCAGGTGCTGCGGGGATTGGAGGCTAGAGAGCTCGCCATCTAACTCAGACGCGGAGCTTTCCTGCCATTGCTCTCCCAGCCTGCGATCTTAGAGGAGGCCATGGTCCATTTGGGACAGTAAAATAGTCTGTACTTGGCAAGCGCTTGAGAAGCATATCCACAAATTAGCATCAGCTAAAAGCTTAAGAAACAAAACAAAAGCCAAGAACGGTGAGATGGCCAGTATACAGTCTGCTAACCTGTGACCTAAAAGTTTTGGAAGAATCAGGGCATGCCGAGAGAAGGTGAGGTAGACTCGGTCCTTCTGAAGAACGACCGAGTTTCATTTGAATGGCGAGTAACAGGTAGCTGTTAAAAGAAGGTGTCTGTAGTTAAGGGGAGTGGGAGCATCATGGTCAAGTACAAGAAAAAGGTTCCAAATTAACATATATTTTTTTAAGGTAATAAAGCAAAAAAAAAAAAATGCTGATTTAAATTTCATCTCCTTTTCCTTAGTCTGTCCATGTGAATGTGCTGTGTGGAAGAGTAAAAGGGCCCAACTAAATGTGTTCCAGTGATTCTAATAGGTATTCCAAATTAATTGCTGCTTGTACATTTAACACTTGCTGTATTGGGCTTCCAGGATCACCTTGATTAGAACTCCCTTATTTAAAAGGATGGGAAAAAGGAAATAACTGGTAACCCAGATTGAGTAGCTTGTATAAACGGGGAAAAAGGTTTTCTAACTTTCCCTTTGCATACCTGAGATGTGAACTAGTTAGTGGTGGTAAGGTTTAAGCATTCGGCGGTCCCCTAGCCTAGGTTAAGACTATGGAAATAGAGCCGAATCCTTGAAAGATTCTAAAGGTTACGTTCCTTGTTTTAATTTTTTGCAAGACACTCATTTTAATACTTCTCACTTGTAGAGCTTAAATACTTAAAATACGAGTCTAGGATACTTTTGTCCTTGTTTCTCCCAACCGTCTGCATCTATGCAAAAGGCACGAATACTAGCTTATAAACATTTGGGAGCTAGACTGAGAGCCTTTTGGAGAATGAGGACATAGCACTCCATATCAGAGTGGAAAAATCAACTGTAGGAAGTAAATTGAAATTGTAAAGACAGAAGGAAAAAAAGGCTGATTGTGTCTCCAGAGCAAGTAATTTCTCGTTGCCCTGAAGTCATTAATAAGACTTGCTAAGAAGCTTAGAGGAAATCTATTCTTCCCACCACATATTCCAGAATAATGTATCTTGGTGAAATGAGAGGACCTGGCTGCTATACTGATTTGAAATGTAGCTGTCAGGATTTCCTCAATGAAAAAACAATTCTACTGTGTCAACTAAAAATCTAACGGCTCCTGAAAGAGCAAGACAGCTCAGTTTCAGGCCCAAAAGGAAAAAATCCCAACTATTTTTGTTCATTTGAGGGAAAAAACAAACATAACTAGAACATTTTTTTCAAAAGCTTTGAATTCAAGTTGGCAAAGCATAGGTTTCATTTCATGACTTGTCCTCACGGTCTAAAGGGAAGAAACATTTCTATGGAAACTGATCCATTAAGAAACCAGTATTTGCAGATTATTTGATTTCCTAAGGGCAGACCATGTAAGGTGGTTGAACAGATTTCGTTAACTTGATCTAAACTTATAAAAAGGGAACAGTAGAAGCCTTTTTAAATTCGTACCTGCTTATAATGTCACTGGTAGTTCTGTCGAGAGAAGGACTTGGTGGGGATGGGGGCATGTGTATTCTGGAAAACGAAGAGTGAGGCAAATGTTGAAAACCACTTCCAACACCTGTGGTGCTCATGTTATAACAGCTTTAAAATGTAAAACTTTCTGAAGACCTTGGTAATAAGTTTTTGTCCCCAAAGCTTCCTATTTTAAGAGAAAAAGAGAGCTTATTGCATAAAATAAGCTGTGTAAGATGCTTTGGGTGGTGGAAAATATTGGTATATTGTCTGGATTGAATGACCACTCGACCTTATTTTAAGATGCTTTCAAAAAATATTCTAGAGGACCATTAAAAATCAGAATTCTAGCAATCGCTTTAATTTTTCTACTTAAGATTTTCTGTTTATCCAAGTAAAGTACATATATTAACATGAATTTTAAAGGGGTGCCTTGACCCCCATCACTACAGATTTTTATCTAGGAATAGAAGGATTCAAACCCTATTTGATCCCTAGCTCTTTGCTGAAAAGTGCATAAACAGGAATCCTGAATTTATTATATAGACCTCCTCGCATTATATAATCGAAGCAAAGGGAAACCAGCGATGGAGTAGAGGTACGTAGACTAAAAAGATGCTTGCGAATCAAATAATGGTATGAGGAATAGTTAAAATTTTTTGTTGCCAAACTCAGTCACTATAAATCACAAGTCCAGAGAAAAGCTTCTAGTTAATTTTAAATTCCCTGAGGTCCTTTTACTGTGATGGAAAAGCCAAGTAGTCAAGGAAAAAAAGGGAGGGGTTGAGGGAAGGGGGAAATGCATATCGCGCTAGAAAGGTTTAACAAAGTATGATAGAAAAGCCACGGGAAGTTTTTAAAACTACTAATGACCACAATTCTATTTTAATCAGCTATTTAGCTGGTATCTACTGCTAGATCACCTAGTGTGAAGTTTTGGAATTAACGGAACAATGAAAGCAGCAGTGCAGCCGGAGGCTCCGGAGTGGGCGCGGAAGGTAGGTCCCTCTTCGGTCTGTGATGTGCGAAGCGCGTTTGGATGAGCGGGGAACCTGGACTCTGTCTTTGCGAGTGAACGTTTAGTCCTACAATTCAGCAAACACGCATGGACGGTTTCATGCCAGACACTTGGCTGGGAACGTAAAGGTCAACACCAACAGTGTTTTTTTTGATGAGGCACTTAGGCTCTCCTTGGAGCACAAGTGACCAGTGAAAATGCCAGCGGGTGGTGTGAGAACCTACATGAGGTGACTGTCCTTCCCGGAGGTTAGCGAGCAGAAGGGACTGGGGGAAGCTGCAGAAGGAAGGCATTAGAAGTGGAATGGGAAAGTTGGAGCAGAGGCCGGGGGTGCCCAGCGCAGGGGATGGGCACGGAGTTCCCAGTTTGAGCTTGGCGTTGGGTGGCAGAGTGCCAAGTCGATTGAGCCGGAGACTAGAAGTGTGAGGTCTGTGTTGAGGCCTTCTGGGGGGGTGTCCAGTAGCGAAGGCACAGGGACCTGGTAGGTGTCGTGTAGCTCCGTAATCTGTTGGCGCATTTTCGTAACCTCTTAACAGGTGGGGAAGAAAATAGGAGGTATTAATAACCATGTAAACTTACTAAGTGATATATTTTAAAAGTTATCCAAGTAAGTATGTCACCACTTTGTTTTTGTCCAGGTCTCCAATTTATGCAGTCATTCTGCTGTGAAAATGAACTAACCTTGTTATTGGTGAAGGCCTTGGAAATTTTTGCCAGCCGAGAGAGAGGTTTCTCTTACTCAGGGTAAGATGTAATCCTAGTATGGGAGAGCTAGGTGGGAACTCAGTGAACTTCACCCAACTGCCCAATTTTGTAGTCTGCATCCATTAAACTGAAGCTGAGAACGTAAGTTAAACTTAAGAACATAACGACACAGTTGTTAAAGATTAGGTTTGAGGAGAACTCCTCAGGGTTCCCCTACTCACGCAGCTACGGTGCTGCCTCTTAAAATAGGAGTGACTGGTCAAAGTGGGTAACACAGATTGGATTCAGCTCTGACTGGTGTCAGTAGAGTGGATAGGTGCTGTGTTCTCGGAAAGTGCCTTCCCTAGTTGGTGTCCAAGTCCTACCTTTCTTTGGTGGCTCCCGGATGATTAGGATCATTACAAGGATCTCCAGGCTTGGTGCTTGACGATGGCATCTGGTAAACCACACAGCCTGTGTGCCCCGCCCCTGTGCTCCTGCCACAGCCACGGGAGAGGTGGGCGTAGGAGGGAAAATGCTCCCCTCCTGGGAGCTGACCTGAGAGTGCACTCCCCACTGACCCCGTGAAAAGTGGTCAGAGAACAAAATAAGATCTCAGGACACCTCAGGATAGCTTCACCTTCTCTGGTTTACGTAATAGGCTCACAAATAATGCCAGCTTCCTGTCTGCTGGTCTTTTGTCATTATTTGTCATTTCTTAACCAGGAACACCTTTAGCTTGTTTTGTGTTACATTTAAAAGATTTTCTTGAAAAGTAATGTTGACATTAAAACAAAAAAAAATTCATTGCTTTGGAAAGGGAGAGGTTTTTCCTGAATGAATAAATGCTATGGACTTGGTTGGGTGCCTTGTTTGCCTTTTTTAAGTAGCAGTGGATTGAATTCTGAATGTCTTATATTATTAATGTAATGTGTGTGATCGTGTGGTTTTGCATCAAACAAGTTCTGAAAAATATTTTATGCATACCATGTGTTTTTTAAAGTCCATTTAAAAAACTTAAAACACGGCATACGTCCAGAAACATTTAGAGCATTTAAAAACAATCTTTACTTTTGGGGAGATGACCTACCTTTTCTAAGAAATGGAAGAATAGGGTCAAGCAGGGAGTACATTTTTAAAAATAGCAGTTAGCAAAGTCAAAAAAATCCATTAATGTTCTTAAAAAGGCACAGACTTGAGAAACCAGGAAGTACTACTGCCTCATTTTTAACAGGGTGCAGCAATACAGTGGTGATTTTTGTTTTTAAGGTGAGTTTGAAAATCTAGCTGGGAGAGATTCTTGTTTACATTCGGTTCTCTGCACTAAGTTCGACGAGTCCACTAGATGCTTTCCTGGCAGTAGATCGAAGGCCAGAGCAAGTGTGTGGGCGTTCACACAAGTGTTAAAAAAAAAAAAAAAAAACGAAACTACAACACACACATCTTTTATTTTACTTGACCGAAAGTCTGGTGGTACATACACACGAGGTTGATCGGTTGCCTTCCGTCTTATTCACACTGACGCCACGGAGCTGCATTCGGGCTTTCAGTGGTCGAGACCCTGCTCAACTGCCGCTCTTGCTTTGTTTTCTCTCGGGATCAAGGTGGGTACTTTCGTACAGAATCTTATTTTTAATTCCATCTCTGGCAATTCTTTCCTGCATTCTTTGCTTTGCATAATTATACCTACAATGGAACCTTGTAAGAAAAGAACACGGCTGAGTCATTTTTAATAGAATGTTCCTCTAGAAATCATTCCAAAATTTGTAGTAATAAATCTAAGATGTTTACAGACGGTCCCCCCCCAAGACTGAAAATACAACCACCATTCTAACTTGGAGGGCTATTTTGGAGTGGTTCATTGTCAAAAATAATAAATTATTAAGGTAGGTTTTACATAAAGTGAGGCTTTTAATCTCCTCTAGCTTAGTTTTACTTGTGGAATCTCCTCCAGTGGAACCATATGTATGCTATGTACTTGTGGCTCCGGCTTTTTTTGGTCAGAAGAACACAGGAGATTCGTGTACTTGTTTTGTCAGTTGTGAACACGATCTTCAAGGAGCCTTTTCAGATACGATGTCATGAGCACGAAATGAGAGCATCAGGGTAACCAGAAAGGTTGAGGCCTTCTAATTAGAAATCAGAATTTGGTATTGATGGAATGTCATGCATTTATCTGACATGGTATATACAATGTGTCTACACATAATCCCAGCAGTATATCATTTTGTAAGGCAAGTTTCCATTAAAATTAAAAAAAACCCCAAAAAACAAAACATTCCTCACTGAGGGGGTGGGAGTCTTCCAGTGACAGATTGCTTGAAAAGAGCATGTGCTTGAAATAGATCAATCTATCATGATCCTGGATCTTCTTGAATTACTTGGTACACATACCAGCATCCTAAAGTCACCAAGATAAATCCTCCTACTCCAAAATCACATGATCTTCTGATCCTACCTGTCAAAAAAGCATGCCCACCATAATTAAATTCTACATTACATTCAGTCCATTTAGAAAATGTTCATCATGCATTGAGAAAAACCGATACTCACTAGTTAACAAAAAATGTCCGAGGCCAGCCACAACAGATCCTAACGAACCATACAATAACGAATCCCGTGCACAGGGAGTGTTTTCGACATCTAAAATTCCTAGGAGCTTAAAGGGCTAGGATAAAATAGAAAAGAACTTGGATTGAACAAGTAAATACTTTATAGGTTTGGCAAAGATTAGAGTACGTGCTGGGTGACAAGCATGAATCTTTACCATCTTTGGTCATCCGGGCTTTTTGGCCTACGATCTGAATCTTTGAAGTGGGAAACCTTGAGAATCTGATCAGAAAACCCTGTAACAGCAGGGCAACTTAAACCTAAACCAAATTACGGTGTTAATACTATGAAAATTGACTAATTGGTCTGGGAGTAACAGCATATGCCATTTTATGAGGTCTTTATAAACATCTGTATGAAATGATGTGGGAAGCTGGCTATCACTGAAATTAAAAAGCACTACGGTTCTTCCAGTTTGGGATGCACAAAACGGGAAAAGTAGAATTCTAATCAAGTTTGCTTATGATAGTATAGTGTTTTAAATTCCACAGTAGGTTCCGATTTGATTGGTATGAAGAATAAATGTGTGCAATCTCTCATTTCCTTACCTGAGAAACTGCACTTGATTGTATTTGATTCTTTGTTGATAGGACATGGCAACTACACGCAGGGGAGGGTAGGTGATGGGAAAAGCTGGAAATCCAGAGTTGGGCTTTGTCTAGGCTCTGCTGCTAACTGCGGTCACCTGTACAGTACATGTAGTTTTTAATCTCCATGGCCCTCCCATCTATAATGAAAGGTATAAGGCTAGGTGATAAATTCCTTCAAGTGCTAAAATGATTACCTTCTTTCTCTGCAGTTTTCATGGGATTTATGGACTTGATTTTCCTGATTAAAAAAAGATACTGCCAGCTTCAGCTCCACATGTTTTAATGTGAATGTCAAATGGAACTCTACTTTAGGGGTCTGGAAGGGCAGGACACAAAGTCACACTTGTTTCGTTGTGGCGTTCCTATTAATAAGGACTTAATGAAATTTTCCTAAAACTTGATTTAGTGTGAAACAGGATTTTATGCTAAAATGGGAGGATTGTGTAGGATGAGGGGACGCCTAGAAAATAACGGAAAAGGAAAGTCAGATTACAGGCTGAATTACAAAGGATGTTCTTGATTGTATTTTCTCCTGTGCTGCTTTGGCTCAAATTGCCACAAAAGACCAAGTGTGATTTGGTTCATAATAAAGCAAAAATTATATATTTCCTTGATTATTCCATTCCATTGTTTTTCAACTTTAGTCTCTCCCTGTCCCCCTCCCTGCGCCCCACTCCGACACACACCCCTAACGTTACTTGGGGGGGGGCAGTAGCAGGTGCAGACTCAATTGTTGCAGACTTTAATTGTAAAAAGCTCTTCAATACAAATCTTAGTAAGAGGTTGGGTTGGGGGCTTAATTCTGCTGCTAGGTTATCTCACTTCATTTAGAAAAAAATTCAGGGTGAGAAACAATAAGCTCAAAAGCCAAGTGGGACATAGTCCTGGCAGGCGGGAGGGTTGTGAGCCACCCTGCAGCCGGCTGGACTCCACACTCCAGCCCAGGGCTAATGCCCCCCTTTCAAAGGAGCCTGCTTTCCTAGGGGAAGGCCCAGGTGGTGACGAGTGCACGCCCACCACCTTCCAGCATGGGGGAGGAAGTCCCGATGGCTTTCATAATGGGGTGGGGCCTGCCCGCTGAATTCCCTTGGGTGACAGTGCTAGCATGACCCCAGGGCACGCCGAATCCGCAGACAAAACGTCTGTGGGGCACTTAGACATGATGCTGTTAACCCCAGCTGTGAGCGAGTGCTGCCCACGTCAGCGAGGACACCATCTTCCTCGGTTTCAAGGTTTTCATATCTACCCCCTCAGATTCGGACTCAGGTCTGGGATGGGCCAGACTGAGGAGACAGCCTTTAGATACTGCTTAGAAAAATAGTTTTGGGTGCCTGGATGGCTCAGTCGGCGAAGCCTCTTTATTTTTTGGGTTGGGTCTGAATCTCAGGGTTGTGCCATGGAGCCCTGCGTCAGGTTCTGCGCTCAGTGTGGAGTCTGCCCCCCACCCCACTTGCTCTCAAAATCTTTTAAAGAAAAAATCGTCTTTAAAAGGTGTTCAAAAACAATCAGCTTGTTTTGGGGTGTCTGGGTGGGGCAGTAGGTTAAAAGCATTGGACTCGTCTGAGCTCAGGTCATGATCTCGGCCCCAAGCTGAAGCCCCACGTCTGGCGCTGTGCTGAAGTCAGTCTGCTTGAAATTCTCCCTCTGCCCCTTCCCCCTGTGCGCGCTAAAATAAATCTTTAAAAAAATCCGCTTAAAAAGATGCCGGAACAGAAGTTTCATCTGCTTTTTAAAATGGAACCTTTTAAAACCCAACATGTGGCTACAGGCCAACGATGCCGCTGCCAGAAATTCTCGGTTGCATTTATCAGCACCACGTCCAGCAAAACCAACACTGGTCTGATTCATGTCCTGATTTAGAGGTGGCCTCGCAGGGGGGCTGTTCCTGCCCCGGCCCGTTATATCCCTTGTTCTCCACGCTCAGCTCAACCCCTCGTGTGGCCCCACCCCCAAAACCTGTTCTTTCATCGTCACTTAGCCTTTTGGTTTGTTCATAAATGAGAAAACCAAGGCTCAGGGAGGAGACATTTTCCAAAGGTTACGCATCTTGGGGGTGGGGGGATGAACTAAGTACATAACTGTTGATCTGCAATTTGTATCAAAACTGGTACAGACTGATTTATGCACAGACTGATTTAAGAGCGTAATCTTCAATAGTAGAGAATTCTTGGCCTCCTGGTAAAGTTGGAGTTTAGACTACAGATTACTTAAAAGCAAATACAGGAAAATGAAGAACCAGTCTGAGGCACATAAAATAGTTTTAGAAAGTACACTGAACTGTAAGACTAATAGAGGCTTCAAGCCATAAAAATCCCTTTTTAAGTAGTTCTAATTATGATGTACAAGCATTTCTCATTTTTTATTCTCTACGTGATCTGCAACCTTAAGGTTTAACTTCTGCCATTAAGAAACTTAAGCCTTAAACTAATGAAAGTTTAGACTTGTAGACTAAAAATCTCAAGATTCTTTTTTTTTTGGTAAACTACACCCAACATGGCGCTAGAACTCAAGAGTCCCTCCTACCCTCTGCCGACTGAGTCAGCTAGGCATCCCGTGAAATTTTTAAGCGTAAATTTAGAAAGGAAGATTTTCCAGCTCACCTTGATGGAACTAAGAGATGCTCAAAAGATTTCTAAGCTGGAATATCAATTTAATAATTTAAGTAAATACTCGGAATCAGAGCCACCCCATTTCCCACTGCCAAACTTCTCTGCATCACTGTTCATGGTCTCTCCTCTCGCTGCATAGGGCGAACTGGCCTCCCCCCCTTTTTTTAAATTTTACTTGAAATAGGGGTGTCTGGGTGGCTCAGTGGGTTAAGGCCTCTGCCTTCAGCTCGGGTCATGATCTTGGGGCCCTGGGATGGAGCCCCCTGCATCCCCCTCTTCTCTCTCTGCCTGCCTCTCTGCCTACTTGTGATCTCTCTCCTCTCTGTCAATAAAAATCTTAAAAAAATGTTAAAAAAAAAAAAAAGATTTTACTTGAAATAGCAAGAGAGCATAAGTGAGGGTGGGGGAGAGGGAGAAGGAGACTCCCTGCTTAGCAGAGAGCTGGGGGCAGGGCTCCATCATCCCAGGACCCTGGGATCAGGACCTGAGCCTAATGCAGACGGGTAACCGGGTCACCGACTGAGCCACCCAGGCACCACCCCCCAACCCCCTCTTCTATTTACACCTAGTCTGAACTGCGGTTGTTTCCACTGGAGAGGTTTGCTTCTAGAGTCACCCCGTCCTCATTTGCACCATTATTTTTTCCTCTCCAGTATAAACAGAAATGAAACCCCGCTCTCGACACGCCTTTCCTCCACAAGTCTCTTAAACTACTATCCCATTTCTCTTGCTTCTTTTCACTGCAAAACTCCAGTTAACCTACGTGTTACAGCCTCTCCTCCGTGTAAGTCCCTTCAAAGAGCACTTATCCCTACATGCCACTGCAGCAGCTTGGTGGAGACACTATAAATGCCAGCATACTTTCTGTCAGCGCACACGGCACAGATAAAAATTTGTTTTTGAAACATTTTCTTTACTTGGCTTCAAAGAGGCCAAGGCTTCCTGGTTTTCCACCTCCCTGGCCATTCCTGCCAGTTTGGGGGCTGTTCCCTCCTCTGATGACTTCTCAGGTTGAAGAGCTGCCCGGCCCGCTCAGAAATGTAGGCAGGCTTTCAGTTAAATGCCATTTACGTGATGATGCCTGCCAAATTGGTAAATCACATCTAACCTCGCCCAAGCTTTTGTCTCCTAATCCAGCGGTCTAGCGACACATTTTGTATGTCAAAGAAGCGCCTTGAACTTAGTATTTTCAATTAGAATTATTTTTCGGGGATCACTACTCACCCAATTTGCAGACGAAAAAACCTAGGAGTCATCCCTGATTCCTTCATCAAACCCATGTTCAATGCATCAGCAAGTCCGGGATATACCCGAACCGAATACATCTGGAACTAAAACACTTCTCACCTCTGCTGCTGCTACTCCTAGACTACCGTCGTCTCTCAGAGTGTCTTAAAAGCTCTTGTTTCCACTCGGATGACTGGATCATTCATTGTCCTTTGAAAACCCTCTGGGCCTTCCAACTGCTGGGAAGGCCCTGCCCAACCTGGCTGGCACCCACCCTCCTTTCTCATACCCCTCTTTTTCTTGTCCTCTAGTCTAGGTACACTGACCGCTCCTCTGACAAGATGAGACGTAGCACATGATGCCTTTCTCCGGGATCTCTGTGCATGGTTGGCTCGGTAAATGAAATTCTGATTTCCGGTTTGATTCCTGCAGTAGAATTTGAGTTCCACAAGGAACATTTTGCCTGTTTTGATCAAGGCTGTATCTTTAGCTCCTAGTTTAGCCCCTAATACTCAGCACATAATCTTTTCTGAATGGGTTTATTAATAAATTTAAAATTTACCTACACCATTTTCCTGGTAGGCATGTACTAAATTTCGTATTTTAGGAATATGGAGCACAGTTTTTAAGGGTTAGTTCTATCAGCTTGATAACTTCCCTTTTTACCTTAGGTTTGGTGATGTTAATAATCTCTGGTTTGCACTGGAATTTTCTTTAAAAAACTGCAAGCTTTTCGGACATTACTGTGGGCTACTAATTCAGTCATAGCTTATGTTATATAAATTTTATAATCTCCTTGGTGAGCTTTGATACATACTAGTATTGCACGAGCAATTTATGTCTTTTTTTTTTTTAACCTTGCCACACAACTCTGGTCAGTGCTCCCTTTTAGGACTTGTACCCTATCCTTCATTTCACTAACTACAATATTTTGTTTTACTAATGATGAACCAATTAAGTAGGTCATTATTATTATACTTTCATTTTTTTTTAAATTTTTAATGGCTAAAGCATACCTCTGACTCTTAAATGATGGCAGTTATCTCCTATCAAAGGTGACAATCAGATACAAGAGGGCTAAAAGCCCTGTTTAAGATACCCGCGTTTAGGGGTGCCTGGGTGGCTCAGTGGGCTCAGTGGGTTAAGCCTCTGCCTTGGGTCATGATCTCAGGGTCCTGGGATCGAGTCCCGCATCAGGCTCTCTGCTCGGCGGGGAGCCTGCTTCCCCCTCTCTCTCTGCCTGCCTCTCTGACAACTTGTGATCTTTCTCCCTCTGTCAAATAAATCTTAAAAAAAAAAAAAAGATCCCTGTGTTTATAGTTACGCTGCCTCTTGAAATAAACCACTTGTAAATAAGGGTACACTTGGTTACATTAAGCATATTCCAATTAGTATATGAGGCATTAAAAACAGAAAAGGCACCAACAGTGTCCGAAGACGACACAATGTGTTTTGATATTAAATCTGGAGATAATTTATCCAATATTTGTTCATACTAACCACTTGGTCTTGGCCAAATTTAAATGGAGAAGTCCCCAGAGAAGCAGTAACTTTGAATGAATAGCAAAATTTTCCAAGCCAAAGAGAGCATATCCTAAAATTGTAGATTAGGAGCATTCTGGCACACAGTGGGTCTTGAATAAATACTTGTTCATCACTGATCCAATGTTAATATCTTTATAAGCTTACTACTGGAAAATGATTTTCTTCTATTTTCTGAACATCTGTTATTTGTTCAGCACTGAGGTTGAGGTTATAAATTGGGTTCCCTTAAAGAGTCCAAAGGTCAGACAACAGAAATCAAGAACTTGCTGGAATGATGCAGATGAGTAAGGCGCCGGGGAAGGGGGGAACAGGCGCATTTCAGTCTGCGCTGGGGAGTCAAGGGGCTCCCCAGGAGAAATCGCCCTCCCTTCGAGCCCCACTGTCTCCAGACCTGGAAAGTAGTCAAGCCGGACACAGGCTGACAAGGGCTAGGTCAAAGACTTTACCGTCCAGGCCAAGGAATTCGGGTTTTATCCCAGGAACAACGGGCTGCGACGACTGGACATTACGCAGAGAAGTGGCATGGTGCGGTTTACAAGTCAGCGCACACGAAAGGGAAAGCCCTCAGCCTTGACATGCACTCCTCCCGCTCTGGATATGCATTCCCCGGACTCTAACCAGGTTTTCATTGCTCGGCAGCACTTCTGGGTCCCTCGGTGTTAAGTGCTGAGAAGTACACCGCGTCAGCCTGTCCTTCGGGAGCTCGGAAACCACGCTTCCCCGGCACCAGCCCCTTCTAGCGCACAGCTCTCCCGCCCGGGGCTTCAATCCCCTCCACCCCCCAGTCCCGGCCAGGGAGCTAAAGCGTGCCGGGGGAGGCGGACGGGAACTGTCTGGAACCCGCGACGCCGGAGAAGCCAGGGACCGGGCCCCGGGCCGGGGTCTGCAGCCCACCGCCCGCCCCCGGCCCGAGCGCCCCGCCGCCCCGTTACCTTTTCCTTGGCGGACTCGCCGGGGTCCGGCGCGGCTGCCATGGGCTCCGGTGGGCGCCTGCGGCCCCGCCCCGCCCGCGCCGCGAGCGGAAGCCCCGCCCGCCCCGCCCCCACGCGCCGGCCGCCATTTTAGGGAACGTTTCTGCGTCTCCGCAGTGGCTGCGCCGGGCCGTCGCCTGGCCTGCGGGGCCTTCTCCTTTGTTCAAACTAACGGGTGACGCCTTCTCCACAACGGGCCCTCCGCAATCGGAGGGCCGGAGTCAAGAGATGAGGACAGTTCGTGAAACACCCCTGCACCGGGATCCTCGGCGGGGCGGGGGCGGAATAGCGTCCTGGAGCCTCGAGCCTGCGCCGCTTCCCGCCCCAGCCCCCTCCTTCCGCCCCAACCGCCATTTCCACTCGCCGGCCGCGGGCTCGCGCCCGCGTGCCTGGACGCCGGGCGCGCGCGCGGCACGGGGCGGGGCCGGGGCCGCGGCGGGGGGAGCAGGCGCGCCGCCGCCGCTTTGTCCTGCGCGCGGGCCCAGAGGCCGGGTCGGCGGCCCAGCCCGCCCCCAGCCTTGGCCCACCGGCCCGGAAGTCGGCCCGCGCTCCCTCTCGGCCCGCGTCCCCTTCGTGTCCTTTGTCCTTCCGGCCCCAGGACGAGACCTGGGCGCCTCCGGCAGCTCCACCCAGCGCCGGCAGCCGTGTAGCCCCGAGCGCCTGCCCCCTGCACTTCTTGGGCCCGCGCCCGCCCCGCCGCCTCCCCGTTTCGCTCCACGATTTAGCGGCTTTAAAATAGCGCCGCCCCGCTCGCCCGAAGGAGACTGGGGACAAAATGGAGGGCGCGCTCTTGGGCGGACGTGCGTCAGGGCGTCCGGACCCGAGCGCGGGAGTGTGGGGGGCCCGTGCGGACAGGGGCTCCGGGGCGGAAGAGGCCGGGCGGGGGCCCTGCCAGTGCCTTCTTTCCGCCCCCTGGTGAGTGCCCCGCGGTGGCCGCACGCCTCCTGTCCTCTGCACTTTGTGTCGCGCGGCCCGCCTTTGTGCCCTTCCCGGGGCGCGCGCGGGCACGCGTCTACGCGGCGCGCGCAGCGGCCATGTGGCAGTCCAGGTCGCCCGGTTCCGGCTTGCGATCTTGCCTTCGCCTAACACCTTTCTGCCCTCCGGGTGCGGGACGCGGTGGAGGACGGTCGGTCCAGTGAGGAGCTCTGGGGAGCTCGGACAGTTCGTACAGAGTGCTGTAGTGCCTACTAGGACGCGGAGGAAAAGTCCCCCACCCTTGCGACCCTGCTCTGGGGGGGGGGGGGTTCCCCCCTGGGACTCCCGGGCTAAGGTGCTTTGAGTTCTTGGTCTGGAAGGTGACATTCCATAGAGGAGGGATGAACTGTTGTGGAGCAATTCCTAATTACCTTGTAAAGGAAAGAGAACTGGAAAAGTACCGCGTGAAACACCCAGAGCATCCTGTTTTATGTCTCATTGTGACTTTGAAGATTGTAAACCTCCGTTGTTTGTAAGAATAGTAAACTCCTTGTCTTTGAAAAGTATTTTTACATATTATTTCTTTATATTAAAAGTTTTATTTTCACAAAAGTTGCGTAATGCCTGCATGTTTGTTTTTCACGGTTGACAGAGAGTGGGGAAGTAAAAAATGTTTTCCACTCTCACCCCTCCCACCTCCCCTAAGGTAAACTCACCAGTTTTGATGTGTTTGCTTCCAAACTGTTCCTTTTTCTCCTTTTTTTTCTTTACTGAAGCAAAGCTGGGATTTAGGATAAGAAGCGGAAGTCTCTCCATGCCACACCTGCCCCTCGTGCGGATGCCTGTGTCTGTATGTGATACACGTCTAATTTCGCACTATGTGCTCTGCATTCGATCCTTTTTACCATTTAACACTGTTGGCGATTTTTTTCATGCAAGTAGCTGTAGACTTTCTCTTTCTTCTTAAAGGCCATTAATCAGTGCTCCATCAAACTTCATCTTCCTTCTGAATGACATATAGAAAATTTCTGGGTTTTTTTCCACTAATCCAAAAAAAAAAAAAAAAAGGAAGGAAAAGCTTCAGGAGCATCTTTAGACTTATACCTTTGTAAACGTGTTCGAATATTTCCGTAGGATGGATTTCTGGAAGTGGCCTGATCCAAAGGGGTATTACATTAAAAAATTGATACCTACTGCTAAATGGTCCTCCAAAAATACTACCAATTTACATTCCCAGTACCAATGTATGAGAGTGCCTGTTTCCTCAACCTTTTTAACACCGTATGTTATGTTTTAAAATTTCTGCAGATCTGATGGGTGAAAAGTGGGGTCTTACTGCTTTCAACTGATTACTTTCCTGATTACTACTATGGCTGAGCATTACAACATTCTTTCGAATGTTGATTGGTCATTCTTTTTCCAAGAATTTGTGTAACCGTTTTGTGGGTTAAAAAAATTGGTTGCGTATGTGATTTCCTTACTAGTTTATAGCAGCTCTTTACTGTTTTGACTTTTAAACTCATAAGTTATTTCTAGTTCACTTATTTGTTAATTTTGTTTATGGAGACTTCTAAACTTTTTCAAACATGGAGTCTAATCAGTTTTTTTTAATGATTTTTCATCTTGTGTCTTGTAAGCCTTCTTAACTCCCATAATTTATTTATTTATTTTGTTATTATTTAAATGTTTTATTTATTTGACAGAGACAGCAAAGAGGGAACACAAGCAGGGGGAGTGGGAGAGAGAGAGAAGCAGGCGTCCCGCTGAGCAGGGAGCCCAACCCAGGGCTCCATTCCAGGACCCTGGGATCATGACCTCAGCGGAGGGCAAATGTCCAATGACTCGGCCACCCAGGCACGCCCTGACTCTCCTAATTTAAAAATGCTCTCTTAATTTTGAAAATGATCTTCATATGCTCCTTTTTTCATTAATAATTTTAATCACCAACTCTCGGCATTATTGACCAAGCTTTTTATTTTGTTATCCTTTTTCTAGCTTTTTGAATTGACTCCTTGGTTCACTTATTCTCCATCTTTCTTCGTTTCAAGTGAATGTATTTAAGGTTATAAAATTTCCTCTGAGAATCATTTTATTCCATGTTATGTCATAGATTTTGACAGGCAATGTTCCTATTACCTTTTTTTTTAAAATTTTTAATAGTTTCAGCTTTTCTTCCCGAGTAATTAAGTGTGGATATGGCTTTGGAATTAATTTTTAGGGTTTTTTTTGTTTTACACTGTGGCACGTGTGTTTCTACTTTTTGTAATTTATTGATTTGTGTGCGTGTGTGTCTGTTACCTAGCAGATCATTTTGTACATGTTCCATAGGTAAATTTGAAAACAGTGTGTGTTCTCTGTATTAGCATTAAATTAAGGTTATTAATTTTAATAGCATAATGGGTATAGTACAAATACATGTATATAGAAACTATTAAAAGCCTAAAATTAAGCTTATTATCATTCAACCATCTTTTGTAGGGTGAGGGCTTTTTCATTGCCAGGACCAGACTCTGACTCTAATCAGCTTAAACAAGAAATGTACTGGGAAGATGTCAAGAAATTCACTGAACTGTTAAAAGTTGAAAAGCCAAGCTCTTGAAAAGGACAGCATCCAGGACAATTCCGGGGATCCCAGAAGCAAGAAGTGAAGAGTAAAGCGACTCTTCAGGATGACAGTGACAGCAAGGCATCATCATGATACGAGGAACCAAGACCTATTCAGCCTTCTTCCCACCATGACGCTTTGCTTCATCAACCACGCTGTCTGTGGTAAGACCCCCTGTTTTTTTGGCCATGGATGTGGTACCCTGAATGAGGTAGTGCTTTAGCATAGTGGGTAGAGTGGGACTAGAAGAATCTCTACCTGTTCCTTCCCTCGTGGTGGCTCTAAATCCTCTGGCTCACTGCCCAGAGTCTGTGCTTTCATTTTCTCAGCTGGGAGAGAGCGTCCGGTATCAGTAATCCCATCCTAGAGAGCTAAGGTCGTCTGCAGCACGATGGTGGGAGGGACAGCGGAATAGCACTTTAGGGTTTTGGCAGGGCTATGCTAGCAAAACTCACCTTTTGAGGTTTGCTCTCAGGCTTGTGTGGGGTTGTTTTTAAATCGGGTGTGCTGGGTTTGATAATCAATCTGATCACAGTTCCTCTGTATCATCAGGAAATTCCTACGGGCCTGGTCCGCTGCTGGTGCATTCTCGTGTCTTTCCAGCAGAGGTATCCATTTATTTTTATTTTCCTTTCGTCATTTCAGTAGGTCATTTCAAAGGTCATTTCTCCTTTCGGAGAAAGGAGTGGGAAAAAGATGCGTTGTCAGACCCCTGTAACCAGAAGTCTAAGTTTTCCCCCTCGTCTTTCCTATTTGTGTGTGTGTGCGTGTGCGTGTATGTGTGCATATAGGCACACGAGCGTGTTTAAGCCGAATGGATTCAGAAGGGCAGCTGTTATCTGCCACACTTCACTTTGGAGTTCTGCACCCCAAAGACAGAGACTCTAATCTCTTTTGACTCTTTATTCTGGTAGTTTGTTTACCTTCGTATTTTTAAATAAAATGCTCATTCTCTTATTTGTTGACTTTTCCGTATTAGGCATTGTCTATTGATAATCACAGTTTAGTTCTCTTTTCCACCCTCTTCCCTGCACCCTGTCAGCATGGGTGCATCACATTTTAACAGCGTTAAACCGGCATTCAGTGTAGACCTCGCTACGACGATGTAAATGTTTACAGCCGAGCCATGTGGAGTACTAGGATTCCATTTATTTTCTTATAAAACTTTTTTGTGAGTTTGCACACATTAAAGAAAATAATTGCTTTATTTGTTTCATTTTCTTGGAGCTAGGTCTTCCTGGATCATTTCTGCATAAGAAATCTGAATTTCGGCATATAATACTCACTTGATTCTTGGAAAAGATGAATATTATATGCTCATTTCTTTTGTGATGGCTCTTGAGAGCTGGTGGTGGGCCTCTCTCGTGGCATCTCTTGTCAGCTGCTCAATGACTTTGTATTGGTAGCTTAAAATCAGCTGTGATGGAAGTATTTATGCCATGGAAATCAACCAATGCTACCAATCAGGGCTTTTTTCTTGCTTTTTGTCTCTTCAGAGAGGTGGTTTACCAATACACCACTGAATACACCTATCACTAACTTTTCTCTCAGAATTCTACAGAGTGGTAAAATCCCTACAATGTAGCCAAACACATTGTATAATTGACCTGTCTGGTTTTTGTTTTGTTTTGTTTTTTTGGAAGACATCTCTCCTGGAGCTTTCCTCTTTGTGATCCAGTTCAGAATGGTTCCTTTCTCCGACTGACCCCCAGCCCTCGTCCTGGAGACTCTCATCACCTCTTCCCTCTGATCTCCTGCCTCCTCAATTCCTCACCTTCCTCTTCGTTGGCTTCCTCGTTTTGGAGGACTGTATCATCTAGCGGCTTCCTGGAAAAAGATTGGCTACAAGATAAACATTTGGGGATTGTCTTGCCCCCAAATATTTACTCCTGTCAACTTCGATATTTAGATAAAGTTGCATTTCTGGAATTAGTTTCCCCCCAGAATCATTATCTTTCCTACAGCTAAAGTAATCTGCATAATCATAATGCCATTATCCCACCCAAGGTAAATAAGCAATAATTCCATAATTCATCAACAATGTAGCACATATTCAAAGTTCCCTAGTTGTTTAGAGAAGTTTTCCCCAATTTCCAATGCTTTTGTTTTTGTTTTCAAACAAGCACCCAGTACTGGATTTGATTGTTATGTACCTTTAGTCTTTGTCTAGGACAATCTCCCCATCTTATTTTTTCTTATGACACTGAATTTTTGGAAACTCTAATAAGAGAATTGTTTTGCAGAATGTTCCACATCCTGGATTGTCTCTTGGTATCATTTAACTTGTGTGTTTACTATCCCCATTATTTTCTATAAAGTGGAAGTGAAGTCTAGGGTCGCACCGTCCAATATGGCGGGTGCTAGCTTCAAGTGGCTCTTGAACACTGGAAATATGTGTGGCCAATGCAACTGAGAAGCTCAATTTTAATTTAATTTCACTTCAAATGATTTGAATTTAAATTTAAAACTCCTGCTCAATTTCATTATTGGAAAAATTTTGAGTGTTTTTTTTTGAAAAACAGGTATGCAAATCTACATTTTCAATGGTAAATTTTATGAAATCTAAATACAGATCAAATATTTCCAGTGAAAACTTAGCATCTGAATTGAAATATGCTTTAAGTGTAAAAACACACACTGGATTTTGAAGATGCACTGCAAAAAAAAAAAAAAGAAAAAGTAAAATACTAAGTTTTTCTATTGATTGTATGTTGAAATGCTAATATTTTCGATATGGGGACTAAATTAAGTATACTAGGTAAATTTCACCTGCGCTTTTTTGGTTTTGTTTTTACTTTGTGTGGCTTCTAGAAAATTTAATATTACACATGTGGCTCACATTATATTCCTATTGACGTGCACAGCCTAGTAGCCTGATTGAATTCAAGTTAAATTTTTTTTTTTAAGATTTTGTTTATTTATTTGACAGAGGGAGACAGATAGCAAGAGAGGGAGCACAAGTAGGGGGAGTGGGAGACCGAGAAGCAGGCTTCCTGCAGGGAGCCGGATGCAGGGCTGGATCCTAGGATCCTGGGATCATGACCTGAGCGGAAGGCAGACGCTTAACCGACTAAACCACCCAGGCGTCCCCTCAAGTTCAGCATTTTTGGTAAGAATATTTCTAGATGAAGCTGTGTATTCCAAATTCCAGCACCTCAGGGGGCTCCTGTGTCAGATGGTCCCACTATTAGTGATGCTAACTTTGGTCCCTCCGTTAAGATGGAGACTGCAGGAATTTTCCATTGTAAAGATTCGCTTCCCTTTTTGCAATTAAAAATCTATGCAAATATCCCAAAAATGCGTTCACTTAATGGTTTTGGCTTTTTTTTTCTTCTTGATGATCCTGCCTTGAACTGATGATTACACTGGGGGTTGTCAACTCATGATTTTCTTTTTTAAATTTCATTTATTTATTTTTCAGAGAGAGACAATGAGCATAAGCAGAGGGGGGAACAGCAGGCAGAGGGAGAAGCAGGCTCCCTGCTGAGCAAGGAGCCCGCTGTGAGACTCAATCCAAGGACCCCGGGATCATGACCTGAGCCAAAGGCAGACGCCTAACCACTGAGCCACCCAAGCATCCCAGGGTGATTTTCTTATTTTGTCAATCCGTCTCCGTTTATTAGCTGGCTTTGGTCTGTAGAGAGCTTACTCCTCCCCTTTAATAGATCTATATGAATATGATTTCATGTATGTATGTATCTAATATGTTACAATTAATTACAGTCATTCCTTTTACGCTCACTGTACATTCCCTGCCCCAGACCTGTAATCAACCGTTTCTTCAAGGAACTCTTGTTGTTTTAGTGGGGAATTACACTGCTTCTTAAAGCTGCTTGAGATGAATATTTTTTTTAAGCGTAGGAAAAACATCGGTGGAATTTTATTCAAGATCCTTACCTAATGCTTTCTACACACATGTTATCCCATCTGTGTAGCCGATCACAGAATTTAAGTGTAACATCACAAACCATTATTTTCCCCGCTGCATGGTAAAACCGAATCTTGGATAGCCTTCGCTTTCGTATTGGCCAAGTGAGGCTAAAACGCCCTCCTGTTCTCGTTCTCATCAGTGAGTACGAGGAGCGCCGTCAGCTGTGGCAGGCCGGAGAGGTCAGCCTCTGCTCCTCCCAGCATTACCACCCCCCCCAGATAGCCCCCACCCCACTTTTAAAAATTCAAGTCTTATAACTCCCCAGTTTTTTGGAAAACACTCTTCTGAAGTATATTCACATGAATTTGAGATGAGTTACCTCAAAGGGCACAGAAGTTGCCCATATTTCCCTATAAATTTATTAAACGCTGATGAAAGAGTACCTATTAGCTTACTAACATATTAATATTCAGGCACGTCAGCATCATACAATTCCTTTTTCAGCCTTTACAATCATTGTTTTCCCGCCTAAGCCAACAGGCATTTATGTCTGGGGTACATGCGTATGTGAAAAGAGACCCACCCCTCCAACTGCCCATCCTTCTCTCTGGATATATTAAAATTTCAGAGGTACAGTGGTTCATATGGGAACAAATAAGCCGATTTCCTTATGAAATAAGGCAAGCATACAAAATGTAAGAAGTGTTATAGGTGCTGATGATTGATCCACTAAGTCTTTCTTTTCCTGTCCCTTTATTATTTATTTACTTATTTATTTATTTTCTCATTTTCCCCCTGTCCCTTGAATAGACAAGTGTGTACTCCTGGTGTATGAATTAAAACACTTCTAACTGAGGCAAAGGGGGAGGTTCAGCTGGTCTGAGGATACTTAATTTGTACTCCATAAATTGCATCAAAGATTTTTATTTATTTTTCTGCCAGACATGACATCTATAACTATCTTTTTTTTTTTTTAAGGAGTAGTTTTTTTTTTTTTTTTTTTTAAGATTTTGTTTATTTGACAGAGAGAGAGACACAGCGAGAGAGGGAACACAAGCAGGGGGGTTGGGAGAGGAAGAGGCACGCACCCCGCGCAGCAGGGAGCCTGCCGCGGGGCTCGAACCTGAGCCGAAGGGAGACGCTTAACGACTGAGCCACCCAGGTGCCCCATAACTATCTTTTTTTTTTTTTTTAAAGATTTTATTTATTTTATTTTAACAGAGAGAGAACACAAGCAGGCAGAGAGGCAGGCAGAGGCAGAGAGAGGAGCAGGCTTCCTGCCGAGCAAGGAGCCCGATGCGGGACTTGATCCCAGGACGCTGGGACCATGACCTGAGCCGAAGGCAGCTGCTCAACCAACTGAGCCCCCCAGGCGTCCCACCCCATAACTATCTTTTTAAGGTAAGAAACAGTTAAGTCCACGGGAGAAACATCTGTGGTCTTGAGCTATGGAACACGATCTCACTTTCACACTGGGACTGGGAGATGCCCAGCCTCCCTGTGGAGTCGTCAAACCAGTTTATCAATCAGACCAGATCTCAGTTCATCGTCGGTGTCTGCTGGGACTTGACCCGCCGCGAATGGATGCAGCGGCATCGAGTACACCCCCGGATACACAGTCTCCAAGTCGGAGTCACTCCCATAGTAGGGATCTTCAATAATGCGCTGTCTTTGTGGATCTCAGCTTCCAAGTAGTTCAATTTTAGCTTGGCGGTCTTGAACTTGATTACATTTTCTATTCCCATCTTTCAGATTGCTCCACACATGCGTAGTTAGTACATAATCGAAGGAGACAGAGTCTTTGGCAACTTCCCTATTTCACGAGCATCGTCCATCTCCCAGTTATCTGCCCAGACCCCCGTCTCATTCCAATTACCTGCCCCGAGGCTCCATCGCAGTCCTCGCCCGATGGCAGCCTCAACACCGCGCGCCAGCAGCCCTCCCAGACCACCTGAACTTGGGTGAGCCTTTCCCTTTCTGAGCAGTGATACCAAATTTTGATATTTTACAATGTGTAAGGAACTGAAAATGTAAAAACCTAAACAGAACTGATTCATCATAAATAACCTGAGAAGAACTGCTTCTGCTGGGCCAGTTCTTCTTGTATTTGTTTTGTGCCCATAAATTTCCTGGAAGTATCGTTACCTTGCAGATTTAATACAGTTAGGTCCGTTGTGGGGCTCGAGATTCTGCATTTCCAGTAAGCTCCCAGCCAGTGCGGATATGGCCGGTCCTAAGACCTCACTTTGAGTAGTAAGACTGTAGATTCAGCTTGGACTCGCATATAAAAGTGAGACTTCTCACAGTCAAAGTGAGAATATTTATAGCAGTGTGTCTGTGAAAGCACAAATGCGAAAAACAATCTAAATGTTCTTGAATGGGAGAATGGGTGAATTAATTGTGGTGAAGTCGTCAATAACATACACATCAGTGAAAATGAACTAGATTAAGGTCAATGTGGATGATTTATACAAGCATAATTTTAAACAAAATGTAAATCACACAAAAATACAGAAAGCATTTACGTAAAGCTTAAAATTATGCAAAATAAGACCATATATGACGGGATACATATATATGTAGTAAAAACATAAAGATACACCTAGAAATGATAATATGAAATTCATGCAAGTATTTCCTCTTGTGGGGAGTAAGGGGTGTGTCACTGAGGATAGGCAACCAAGAAGAGTCTATTCTATTTTATAGTTTATTCCCTAAGCTGGGTGATCAAGGTAAATGTTGTATTTTATACCTTTGAATGGCTTTAAATATTTCATAATTATATTTAAAAAGTAATCTAAATTCATCCAGTGTAAATTTACCCAACTTAAAAACATTCACAAAGGAAATCGCCAACATAGGCGATATTTCTCAAAGGTCTTACGGAGAAAGGGCATCGAGGACAAGTAGAAGAGCTCCTTTAAATTGGGAAAAGAGATCTGAAAGAGGAAAGAGGGTGGTCCTGAGAATTTTGGTTTCCCTCCCTTGCGCCCTGAATTTGTTTATGACTGATGACGGTCAAACTCGGATACAGAGTTCCTACTCAATCGTCACACCAGTTGTTGAAAAAGAATTCCCACACCCTGCCTGTCCAGAGCGTGGTTAATCCGGCACCGACCTATTGCACAGGAGCTGACCCCCCTTCTTCAGGCACCACGAGCTCCTGCCTAGATTACCGGGAACCTTCTGATTGGCCTTTCAGATGGTCTCTCCCTCCTGACGGCCAAGGATATTCTTCGAAGACAAATCAGAAGTCATTTACATACTCCCAACCATCATTGGCTGGCTCAACATAGTATCTAGAATGAGGTCCTCCGTCCTTACCATGACCTCCTCAGCCTCCGTGAGCTGGCCTCTCCTACAGCTCTGACCTCATGTACTGCACACTCAGGGGCCCTGACCTCCATATTGTTTATCCAATGCACATTCTTATTTCATTCTTATTTCAAGGCCTGGAGTGACCTTTCCCTCCCTGGATTTTCTCTTGGGTCTTTCCTTCCCACCATCCAGGTCTCCTGAAAGAGCCCCTTCCCCCCCCAATCTCATCTAATGGGATACTCCTCCCAACATTGCTCTCATTTCCTTGGACCACTTCATTGTTCTTCCTAGCCCTGACTGTCACAGACATTGCTCTAGATCTCAGTTTATCGTCTGCCTCTACTGAGACTTGACCATAAGCTCTTGGAGAGCAGAGACTTAACTCTTTCTTTTTTAAGATTTTATTTATTTATTTGACAAAGTGAGTGAGAGAGCACAAGCAGGGGGAAGCAGGAGGCAGAGGGAGGAGAAGCAGGCTCCCTGCTGAGCAGGGAGATGTGGGACTCGATCCCAGGACCCTGGGATCATGACCTGATAAGGCAGATGCTTAACCGACTGAGCCACCCAGGCACCTGAGACTTGACTGTTTCATTCTGTGCTTTATCTTCAGGGCTTGGGACGGAGCCTGGCACACAGCAGATAGTTCATAAATCTTTGTGGAATAAACAGATGAATGAGTCAGCACATGAGCGAGCCAGGGGCCTTTGATTACCTCCTGGGGCTGAGCTGGCCATATTTGATCTACTAATTGGCAAAACTCAGGGACAATCTTGATAAAACATATTGGTCATTTATTGTTCTTGGACCTTATGAAGTTATTAAGGAGCCCCCTCTCCCAGCATACAGCTGAACAAGTTGGTATGAATAAGCAGGATTTATACATTCTCAGGGAAGAATTAATATTTTAGTGCTCACCATGTTCTAGGTACTTTGCATATGTTATCATTCCATTTATTACTCCGCCGTGTCATTTTCCACCTGGCATCTCTATGAGACAAATGTCAACACTTTGTACGGAAGAAATCTGATGTTTAGAGAGGTGAGCTCTTTGCCTAGAGTCACAAAGTTGGTCGTACAATCCTTGTAGCCTTACATTCTACGTAAAGTTGTCTATTTTTTTTTAAAGATGTATTTATCTATTTAAAAGAGAGACAGAGCCGGGGGTGGGGCAGAGGGAGAGAGAGAATCTCAAGCAGACTCCCCGCTGAGCACGGAGCCCGATGCGGGGCTCGATCGCGTGACCCTGAGATCATCACCTGAGCCTAAATCAAGAGTAGGATGCTTCCCCGACAGAGCCACCCAGACGCCCCTGCATAGAGCTGTCTATTGCATGATGAGGGATATTAACTGCATCCCTGAAACGCGTTAGATACGTTTTGCTCAGGCCTGAGTTACGGTGCTGTGGCCCATGAGTTCAATGTTAATGAATCCACGGTGTGTATTAAGTAAGGTGTCTTTAAACAGAAACACACATAAAATACGTTTATGTATTACTGCTTGACAAAAATGTCGTCTCCAGAGGCTCACAGGAACCTAACCCTGGATTTCCCCTAGGAATTCGCTAACCCTGTTGGCAGTGACTTTCCAGAACGTAACTATGGTGAATAACGAGAAATAGACTGTATTTTTGTAACACACTGTGGAGTTGCGTCTGGGCACAGAGGGCAATGAGAGGGAGTGATGTTAAAAACGAAGGAACAAATAAACCCCGATCCCAAAGAGCACTACTTAGCTGTAATTTAAAAGTATTTATGGTACTTTGTTGCTGGTAAACCTTAGTCAAATCTCTGTGCTTTAGTGATCGATCTGTCTAGAACGGGGACACTGTGAGAATGTAGGAAGAGTACTGTTTTGTTTTTTTTTTAAGGGAGGGAATTCTTTTTTTTTTTTTCTTTTCTCTCTCTCTTTTTTTTTAGAGAGAGCTGCGGTGGGGAGGGCGGACAGAGAGAGAATCCTGAGCAGACTTTCCCCGGGAGCCCCGGACTTGGCGCCCCATCTCACGACCCTGAGATCATGACCTGAGAATCAGATCGATGGAGAATCAGATGCTCAACCCACTGAGCCACCCAGGTGCCCCTAAAAACAGTGTTCTTGCTGTCAGTTTCTGATTGCCTGCTCTAATTTTAGTACTGTTATTTTTGACCTTTTCTGAGCACAGCCATACATTCTCGTTGTTAAAATGGGAGATAATTGTAGTTCGGTGGAGAGAGCACTCAATCTGGAGTCAGAAATTCTGGGGATGAGTCAAAACTCAGATGCCTACTGGCTGTGTGACCTTAAGCAAATCTCTGACCTTTTCTGGCTCTCGGTTTTCTAATCTGTAAAAAGAAAGACAATAAATAGCCCGTATTAGGTAACTCACAATTCATAGGTGTTCCAAGGGCTTTTCGCTGAACCTTCACGACCCCGTGAGGTTAATTAATTAATACCTCATTTTACAGGGGAGGAAAATGAAGCCCAGAGAGGTCACCTGCCATCTCAAACAATGCTGGGGGCTGAGTTGGTGGTGTCCTTTTATGTATATAATACATAAGCCAGGTAAGATATTACTATTTTTTTTCACCAGGATTAGCATTTTGAATGTTAGTATTTCAAAACGGAGTTTTTCCTTAAGATATGTGGTTTTCAAAAACGCTTGTTGGAATCATTAACTATCATTAACATAGTAACTATTTTTTTTTTCTTCCAGGGACCAACTTTTCGTAGGGGGGCAGGTCAAGACTAATTTCTGATTTTAAATTGAAAGTGAATTGAGGGGCGCCTAGGTGGCTCAGTGGGTTAAAGCCTCTGCCTTCGGCTCGGGTCATGATCTCAGGGTCCTGGGATCGAGCCCCGTATCGGGCTCTCTGCTCAGCGGGGAGCCTGCTTCCCCCTCTCTGCCTGCCTCTCAGCCTACTTGTGATCTCTCTCTCTCTGTCAAATAAATAAATAAAATCTTTATAAAAAAGAAAGAAAGTGAACTGAAAAAGAGGATTTTAAGTGGACATTTTCTTTAGAGTGACCCTCTGGTGAAGTTATCTTTTGCCTTTAGAGATTTTATTTATTTTTCATTGTAGAGAGACAGCGAGAGTGCGGGTCAGGGGAGGGTCCCCGGGGAGAGGGACAAGCAGACGCTGAGCTGAGCATGGAGCCCGATAGAGGGCTTGACACAGCCTTCCGGAGAAGCCCAGTGGGGAGAAATGGTAGCCTCTGGCTGGGCCACCAGCTGACTGAAGTGTGTCCCCCCAGGCCCTCATCCCAAAGACGACTATAACCCTCAAGAGGGTTAGAGCTGCTCCACTCCGGGATTCCTGCCCCTCACAGGCCACGTGAGGTGATAAATACTTGGGGTTTGAAGCTTCTAAGTTTGGGGGTAATTTTTTCTGCAACTGTAGATAAAATCTCTGGTGTCCTTGGCCAACCTCCAATGACTGGATGAACCTGAACTTCCTTCCTTTGTGAGCTCAGAACCAGGCTGCCGGGTGCTGCTAACAAACCCCACAGAAGTTTTTGCACTACGCAATGTCTTTTGGACCATCTGCATGACCCTACAACGTTCTCCTCAGGAGTGCTCCCCTCTTCAAAACTTCTTCCCTGTTGTGAAGCCTCAGCCGCCTTTCCCTCACGCGTGCCCCCCGCGGGTGCCCTCCCCTCTCAGCTGAGGGGGGCCACGTACCACCTATACCCTCGCCCGCCTCTTCTTTCCCTCTGTACCAGGGGGAGAGCTGTTCTCTCTTCATCTGAGCCCGGATTCTTTGGTGAAGAAGCTTCCTTCCGCCCCTGCCTTCTCAGGCCCCTTCCTCATCCAGCTTCCCCTTATCCATTGGCTCAGCCTCACCAGGATATAAGCAAGCTCCAATCTACCTCCTCCAAAACAGAAAAATTCTCTTCCAGGCCCACACCCTTCTCCTGCCCAGCCCTGGTCTCCTCTGCCAGGCAGCGAGATTCCTGCAAGTTGTCCATTGTCCACACCCAGCGGTTTTATGGCCGAACCTTCAGTTCCTGCTTCCTCCACTCAGTCTGGCTTCCGCCCTCCTGGGAACTATTCAAGAGGACATTATTCACAGGCTCCATAATGATAAATCCAGAGGCTCCTTTGAATTTCATTAAATTAATTAATTCATTTTGAAGATATATTTATTTTAAAGATTTATTTATTTATTTCAAAGAGAGAGACAGCGCAAGCAGGAGGGGCAGAGGGAGGGAGACTCTCTAGCAGACTCCCCACTGAGTGTAGAGCCTGACGAGGGGCTCGATCTCACAATCCCGAGATCATGACCTGAGCTGAAACCAAGAGTAGAGTCGGACGCTTATCTGACTGTGCCCCCCAGGTGCCCCGGAGGCTCCTTCTTATTATGGGAAACTAAAAACGTTGGGATGGGATGTTTCAAACGCATGCCCAAGTAGAGAAAACTGTGCCGCGAGCTTCCGCGTGCTCAGCGCCCAGCTCCCACAGTTAGCAGCCGGTGCGCAGGTCCCCGCCGCCTCCCACCCCGCCCCGGGACGATGGTGAAGGAAATACCAGATAGTGTATCATTTTTCCCAAACATTCCGTGTATGTCTCAAAAACATAAGAATGCTCAAAGACCACGTGCACGTCTTCCCCTTCACCATCCAGTAACATCTAATGTGGTTTATTCCTCCTTAACTTTTTTTTTTAATTGAGGTACGGTTGACACACAATTACATTAATTTCTCGTGTACAACATAGTGATTCGGCAGGTCTGTGCTGTGTGGCGCTCCCCGTGGGTGTAGCTGCCCTCTGGCCCCGGATGCTGCTATTACACCACCACCGAGTGTCCTCCCTAAATTTTTTTTCCTTCAAATTTTTATTTAAATTGTATGTCATTAACATATAGTGTAATACTGGTTTGAGGAGTAGAATTTAGTGATTCATCGCTCTCATCTAGCACCCAGCGCTTGTCACAAGTGCTCTCCTTAATCCCCATCCCCCATCTAGCCCATCCCCCACCCACACGCCTCCCTCAACCTGTAGTTAAGGGTCCTATGCTTTGCTTTCCTCTCTCTCTTTTTTTTTTTTTTTTTGCCTTTCCCCTGTGTTCATCTGTTTTGTTTCTTAAATTCCACAGATGAGTAAAATCATAACGTATCAGTCTTTCCCCGACTGACTTATTTTACTTAGCAGTTAGTTCCATCCAAGGCACTGCAATGGCAGGATTTCATTTTCCGATGGCTGAGAGATATTCCATTGTCTAGACACACCTCATCTTCTTTATCCATTCATCAGTCGACAGACTCTTGGGCTGCTTCCATAGTTTGGCTATTGTGGACTTGGCCGTTATCAACATCAGGGTGCAGGTGTCCCTTCTGATCAGTACGTTTGTATCCTTTGGGTAAATACCTAGTAGTGCAATTACTGGGTATTTTGTCCTCCCCAAACCTTGAGGACACTTTATTCTTCTTGGTTGCTCTCTGGCCTCCACCTTGAGATTGTCTTTGCTGGCCTCCCTGCCCCCCATCCCCTCGTTCTCCTTGGGGCCTCTCCCTGGTGCTGATGCACATCTCACACTGCCCAGCAAGCCGGGCCCTCGCCAGGCTGCACTCAGCATGTGCTCCCCAGTGTGGACTCTCCTTTCCTCTGAGTTCCAGGCTGTTTCTAGTTCTCTGCCCGAAAACTCCCCCTGATCTCTCCCGTGGACTTCAACTTGACTACTTTGGAGCCAAGCCCGTCATCTTTCCTTCCTCTCTGTGGTGTTCTCCCTCATTAAAAGGCACCACTCCCACGTAGGTGTTCAGTCCAGGAACGGAGGAATCCTCTTTTCCCGCCCCTGCTTATTTCCTCCCACCCGTACCCCAGAGCCCATCATCCCATAAATCTAATATCTACTTGCTTCTTCCCCCGCCTTCCTGACTACCAGCAGAATTAACTCCCATCTTCTGGCCGGATTCCCAGATTCCTGTAGTTTCCTAACTGGTTTTCCTGCTTCCACTTCAGCCCCCCCGCCCCACCCCACCCACCCCAAGCCACACACAGCCACGACATTTAAAATCCTGCCTTTAAGCCTCCATCCACAGCCTTTCAGTGACTCTTATTGTTTTTAGGATAAAGATCAAATCCTTGGCAAGGTTCCGGAAGGAGTCCGTCACCTCCTGGCTCTGGCCCTCTGGTCTCAGCCAGCGTGGATCCCCGGTTCTCCAGTTACTGCCAAGGTTTTACAATTATTTTCTGTGGTTTTATTGAAAAAGCTGGATTTAAGGGGCACCTGGGTGGCCCAGCCGGTTAAGCCTCCAACTCTTGATTTCGGCTCAGGTCATGATCTCAGGGTCAGGAGAGCAAGTCCCGAGGCGGGCTCTGCGCTGGGTGTGGAGCCTGCTTAAGATTCTCTCTCTCTCTCCCCGTCCCTTCGCCGCTCCCCACCCCGCTGTTACAGGTGCGCGCTCTGTTTCTCAGAAAGAGTGGGCTAAATTTAGTAGGTAAGTATAAAAGAAAATTTAATTGTTGAGCTTGCTCTGCGGACCCATTCTGCCTCTCTCTTGGATGAAATTAATGAATATGTCCCATAGCTTTTTTGCTTTCTGTGTCTGTCACCTGAATAACACATTTCAGAAAACTTCAAATCCCCTTAAGAGTTGTACTGAAACTCCAAACTTATTTCAATTAAAAACCTCCCCCCTTCCCAAGCTTGGGTCTACTTCAGGCTTGGAAACTAGCAGTGGATTCTCACCGCACCCCCCCACCCCCCGCCCGGCAGTGGGGTCAAGAGGACAGACCAGCGTTTCCCATGGCACTCAGGGGTGTAATCTGCAATGGGGGCCCTCTGACCCTGCCTGTAGGTAGTCCTGCTTCGAGGTGGTGCTCTCAGATGAAGTCCTTCGATGGCAGCAGGCAGCACCCCACCATGGGGTCCACATGGCATCCCTGGAAACATCTCCCTCTGCTTGACCATCAATGGAAACAGAACTCGTTCCCAAGTGATTCTCTCCGCTCTGCCCACAGAGAGGGAGTTCTGCAATGGCCTCTCACCTTTCAAATGCCTGTCACCATGACCCCAACCGCCAAGTTCTCTTGGGCATTTTGGAGCCCCTCTGAGTGAGGAGGAAGGACCCCTATCCCTTCCCCTAGGGTGGAGAGGGAGGAGAGGACACAGCCCAGCTCCAGTGTCCTGACTTCTTATAGGTTAGAACCTAGTGCTGGTGGAAGTGGCCTAGATCTCCCCCTTTACAAGCCCAGTGTAGATGGTCTGGTCCAGGGGATGCATCGACCAACAAAGTAGGCAACTTGGCACTCGTTGTTCACCATTTGGTCTTTGGGGCCCTTGCTGAACCTCTGACAATGAGAAGGTTACCTACCTAAGCATCTGGACACCATGATTAATACTTTATTTAGGAACTCTTTAAAGAACTTTTACAGGGCACCTGGGTGGCTCAGTCCTTAAGCATCTGCCTTTGGCTCAGGACATGGTCCCAGGGTCCTGGGATCGAGCCCCACATCAAGCAAATAGAGCGAATAACAAAATGAACTCTTAAGTATCCTTCATCCACTTCAACAATCAACTTCTTTTTTTTTTTTTAAAGATTTTATTTATTTATTAGAGAAAGAGAGAGTGAGAGAGAACATGAGAAGGGAGGAGGTCAGAGTGAGAAGCGGACTCCCCATGGAGCTGGGAACCCGATGTGGGACTCGATCTCGGGACTCCGGGATCCTGACCTGAGCCGAAGGCAGTTGCTTAACCAACTGAGCCACCCAGGCACCCAACAATCAACTTCTGACCCTTCCAATTTCATAAGTATCACCCTAACCCCCTTTTTTGGCTAGAATATTTTCTTGCGCAGGGGCCATGCTAATCTTCTCTGTATTGTCCCAATTTTATATGTGCTGCCGAAGCAAGCACTTGGCTAGAATATTTTTTTTTAAAAGATTTTATTTATTAGGAAAGATTGAGAGTGAGAGATAGAATGAGAAGGGAGAAGGTCAGAGTGAGAAGCAGACTCCCATGGAGCTGGGAGCCTGATGTGGGACTCGATTCCGGGACTCCGGGATCATGACCTGAGCCGAAGGCAGTTGCTTAACCAACTGAGCCACCCAGGCACCCACTTGGCTAGAATATTTTAAAGCAAGTCACAGACCTTGTATTATTTTACCATAAAGACTTCAGTAGCTACCTCTGAGCCATAAGGGCATTTAATTTTTCATGTCTTTTGATTTATTATTACACCTAACGAAATTACTGGTAACATCGGCTAGAACCCAGTGCATATTCACATTTTCCTGGATGCCTCAAAAATGTCTTTTTATAGTTGGCTGTTCAGATCGGAACCCAAACAAGGTTCCTAAACTGCCTTTGATTCCATCTCTTCAAGTTTCTTTTCATCATCCCTCTTACCTGCCGTTTTTTTCTCATGACATTTATTAGTTGAAGAAGCCAGGGCATTTGGCTGTAGAATTTTTGCCCTACGTTGGATTTGGTTGGTTGATTGCTGCTGTGTCATTCAGCTCACTCTCCGCCCTCCTGATTCGCATAACCTCGTGGCCACCTCCAGAGGCTTGCTCGGGTGTAGGTTTGCAGCTGGGAATACTTGATAGTGTGCCCCATGCTCCCCGTTTCTCAGCCTCCAAGATTTTAGTCGAGCAGTTCATGTGTCAGCCTGATCCCCCCCATTTTAAAGTTCCCTTCAGGGGCGCCTGGGTGGCTCAGTTGGTTGGGCATCCGAATCTTGATTTCTGCTCAAGTCGTGATCTTTGGGTCTTGGGGTAGAGCGCCATGTTGGGCTCTGCCCTGGGTGTGGGGCCTGCTCGAGATTCTCTCTCTCTCCCTCTGCCTCTCCCCTCACCTCTCTCTAAAAAAAAAAAATTAAAGTTCCCTTAAGCTGATGGTGTTAGTAGCTATTGATGATTGTGGCCTAGATCCATTATTTAATTAGTGGCTACCATTGCTTCTGGATTTATTAACTGGACTTCTCCAAGAAGACCTTCCCTTTTTCAACCGTTTAGTTACCTTGAAATACAAGCTGAATAGGAAGACAGTAAGTGCTTGACTCTTCATTTGCCAACTTTCAGGAAAATGTGTTGATATCTTAATAACCTCCAAAGACAAGCCATGTGGACTTTTTCTGGTGATGGAGTCAGGCAACGGGAGGGCGGTGAGTGTAATGAATGCTTGGATTTTTATAGTTTTGTTGTTTTTAATCTACTGCAGTCATCGGTCCTTTTGACATTCAAATTGTCCCGTTTTTGGCCTCATCAAGTTGGATCCTGTATCTTTTTTTTTTTAATTTAAAAAATTTTATTTATTTATTTGTCAGAGAGAGGGAGAAAGCACAAGCAGGGCGAGCAGCAGGCAGAGAGAGGGAGAAGCAGGCTCCCCGCTGAGCAGGGAGCCTGATGTGGGTCTCAATCCAGGACCCTGGAATTGTGACCTGAGCCGAAGGCAGACGTGTAACAACTGAGCCACCCAGGCATCTTGATGGAGATATTTTTATTACTACTTTTCAGATGAAGAAACCAAGTCTCAGGTCAAATAACTGCCCAAAGTCACACTGTGAGTAAATGAAAAGTCCAGAATTCAGTCGCGAGTGTGTCTTATCTACAACCTTGTATTTTTGTTGTACTCTGCCATGTTATCTGGTCAGTAATAACGTGTGTGATCCTTCCGTCTAGAATTCGTTCTGCCCCATTTCAGGAGAAGGTTAGTGTGTTTCTTTTCTATGGCTTAAGCCTACATCTGGCATGTTCTAGCTGCTTTTTTGGTAATGGCCCAAACTGGAACCAGCCCAAGAGCTCATCGGCAGGAGAATGAGAAGGAAAGAATACAACACGGGTGAATCTCAGAAATAGAAGGTTGAGCGGAAAAAGCCAGACATGAAGGTATGTACATTGTAGGTGACTGTCTGTATAAAGTTCAAAAGCAGACAAAATAAATCTGGGGTCTATAGGTCAGGGGTGAGGTCAGTGAATGAGAGCTGGTTGCTCCATTTCTTGATTTGGGTGTTGATTCCAGGAGAGTGTCTGCTTTGCAAAAAAAGAAATCAATGTGACATCAGTATTGTTATCCTTACCATCCTTACCCCAAACAGGGGCAAACCCTGGGCCAAGTGTATGCCTGAGGCTTCTGGGAGATTCTCTCTCCCCCTTCCTGCCCGCCCCAGCACGTGCTCGTGCTCTCTCTCTTTCAAATAAGTAAATAAATCTTAAAAATAAAAAAAAACTAACCAGAATGAGTTTTCTAATGCATTCTAACCAGTGTATACACACACACACGCCCACGTACCCTGTGTCACACCTACCACCGAGACGTACGGCGAAATGAGAAGAGTAACAGTTAGGTTTCTAAAGGCCAAGATTCACTGTTGTGTTATCTATTGCAGCCTTGCAGAAAAACTGTTAAGCCCCAAGCATCTTTTTATCCTTGACCTCTGAACAATTCATAAGCTTTCTATCTCCTTAGCAGTACAAAGCACCTGAGGCCCACAATTTATTGCGGGAAAGGGGTTGTATCACCTGTTCAGCCTGTTTGAGAAAAGATAAGCGGCTACGACAGGAGAGCCCCTCTCTCTCACCCCGGATGCAGGCCCGTCAGACCTAGCCTGAGCTCAGAGCAGTAAAATTCAACCAGCAGCTGCCCTTCCCACACTGTGCAAGAGGAAGGACAGTTTTTGGATTAGTGGACCCAATGGCCCCATCTTTGCTCTAAAGCCTTGGCCCTTCAAAGACCGTCTCTCACTCCTCATTGGCCCTCCAAGGCTGCTGTGTTATTCGCTGTCCTCCCAGAGCTGGGTGACATGTTCGATGGCGCATCTGAGTAGACCTCAAGAGTTTCTGATCCAGGCTGCCTGGGTGGCTCAGTCGGTTAAGCGTCTGCCTTCAGCTCAGGTCACGATCCCAAGGTCCGGCGTCGGGCTCCCCGCTCAGCGGGGAGTCTGCTTCTCCCTCTCTCTGCCCTTCCCCGCCCCTCATGCTCTCTCTCTCTCTGTCTCTGTCTCAAAGAAATAAAATCTTAAAAAAAAAAATTCTGATCCTGCCACCAATGTGCTCTCATCTCTTATTCAGCACGGCTCTGAAAACCATTCACCTTTCCTGCGCCACATGGTAGGTCCTAATGTTTTGTTATGATGGCTCATGAGGTTTTATTATAACAATTGATTAAAGAAATTAAAACCTACTCTAAAGAAGACAGCTACAGTATTTCCAGTATCTACGCTGTATTTACATCTTGGATCTAATTTTCCAAGTAAAATTTACCCTCACTTATGTAGATGGTGATCAAAGGACAATGAATAATGGCTTGCTTTATCCTAATCCTCACGTGGCATTACAGAAACTTTGGCGGGGGGAGGGGGGGGAAACACCCTCTTTCCCAGTGCAAGCACAGACAGCACCCCCTAGTGGCCAACCCTAGTAATTGTCACGACCTTATCAACCACGAAACAAAGTTCCAGAAACCCTCTGTGTGCTTGTGTTGCCGTGAGGAGATACCACAGACTTCTGCTATCCAATTTCTTCATGTTATTTTAGGGCTTTTTGTTGGGAAGCAAAACACAGATACAGAAACAAAACAAACGTATCGCTTAATCAATTTTAATATGTATGTTAGTTTTTAATACTTAATATTCAAAATTGAGTTGCTAAATTAACATTGAACTTAATTGACATCCTATTATATTAATATTTAATGTATTATTTAATTATTAGGCATATATGCATATAATCAATATTCACATAATGAATCATTATAACACCCTCGTAACTACTATCCTGGGCAGGAAAACGGAGAAGACCCTCCATGTGTCTCCTCCCAATCATACCCTTTTCTCCAAGTTACCGGTAAGATAATCACTTGCTCGTGTTACCTTGTCCTTCTTTCACCCAGGTGAATACGCTAGGGCTTTACAGTTGTCCATTTAAAATTTTTGATGTGATTTTAAGTCTCTAAATCTTCAGGTTTGCCCTTGACCCCTTCCTCAGCCTTATTATGGTTTATCTGCTGAAAAACCCGAGTCCTTTGGTGAGACGTCTACAGTCTGGATGTTGCTGATGGCCTCCCCTGGGGGGAGGTCAGCATGTTCTGGATGTCCTACCGCCTGGCAGCTGGCTCAGGCTGAGGCTCAGCGAGACTCAGGTTCATCCCTTTGGCAAATCCATAGGTGGTGACCTTGAATCAGGAGGCACAGGACTGTTATGTTAGCAACCCTTGATGCTTGATGCCTAAATCCATCAATTCACCAGGACTGCAAAGTAGTAATATTCCATTGCCATTGCTTCTTTTTCTTTCTTTCTTTCTTTCTTTCTTTTTTTAAAGATTTTATTTATTTATTTGACAGAGAGAGAGATCACAAGTAGACAGAGAGAGGGAGGGAGGCAGGCTCCCTGTTGAGCAGAGAGCCCGATGCGGGGTTCGATCCCAGGACCCTGAGATCATGACCTGAGCCGAAGGCAGAGGCTTTAACCCACTGAGCCACCCAGGCGCCCCTTCTTTTTCATTTATTAGTTGTAATATTTTCATAAAGAAATGCTACCCTTCATTCACCATTTGGTTTCCCAGTGATATGATTCATGTAGGGAAGGTAGGAAGAGTGCTTCATTTTTTCTGATTATATATCAGGTTTCCGAAATAAAATACACGTTTCTTAGCATCCCGCACAGGTGATGATTTAAGGTTTTTGTTTGTTTGCTTGATTTTTAAAGTAAGCTCTGTGCTGTGGGGCTTGAATTCACAATCCCAAGATCAAGAGTCACATGCTCTATAGACTAAGCCAGCCAAGTGCCCCAAGTTTTTTTTTTTTTAAGAGTTTATTTATTTACTTGACAGAGAGAGAGATCGCAAGTAGGCAGAGAGGCAGGCAGAGAGAGAGGGGGAAGCAGGCTCCCTACTGAGCAGAGAGCCCGCTGAGCAGAGAGCCCGATGCGGGACCCTGAGACAATGACCTGAGCCGGAGGCAGAGGCCTTAACCCACTGAGCCACCCAGGCGCCCCTTTTGTTTTGTTTTTTTTTTTTTTTAATGTAACTACGAACCTATGGATTTAAATAATTTCCATGCCTTGGAATTAGTGAAGCAGAAATTGCCCCATCTTTGGCAAGTGGGTGCCTCTTACAATTGGCTCCCGAATCCTTTTTACAGGATATAGTGGTCTACCGTAGTTTTGTCGCAATATGATATGATTAAGTGATAGTATGGGGCCAGCGCATACATTTCCTGCCCCAAACCAGGAATCAGCCGTTTCTTCAAGAAACCTTGGTTTCGGGCCCCTGGGTGGCGCAGTTGGTTGAGCAACTGCCTTCGGCTCAGGTCATGATCCTGGAGTCCCGGGATCGAGTCCCACGTCGGGCTCCCAGCTCCATGGGGAGTCCGCTTCTCACTCTGACCTTCTCTCTCTCACTCTTTCTCTTTCCTAATAAATAAATAAAAAATAAAATCTTTAAAAAAAAAAAAAGAAACCTTGGTTTCTGTAAATGGGAAATGGCATTTCAAAATAATAGTCAGTACTAAAGATGCTCATTGCTACTCTGTTGGTTACTGTTTTCTTTCTGAGCCTTTTCAGTGGACGTTATATATAATAATATAATGTAATAAACATGAATACCCCATCTGTTCATACCGCTGCTTCCAATTCAGAACTATAAGTTTTCTCCTTAACCTTGTCTATCTTACAGATGTGTAGCCTTTCTTTCAAAATTGGGCAGATGATTCTCAAAAACGTAAATGGATGAGAGAATATCCCATACTTACCCATTTCGCTTTATCCTTCATGCTCACACAACAGTCTTAAAGGAACAAGAGTAATATCACCACTGCCAATATGATTACTCAAAACCAGGGGCATCTGGGGGCTCAGTCGGTTAAGTATCTGCCTTTGGCTCAGGTCATGATCCCCGAGTCTTGGATCAAGTCCTGTATCAGGCTCCCTGTTCAGCAGGGAGTCTGTTTCTCCCTCTGCCCACCCCACTTATTCTCTCTCTCTCCAATAAATAAATAAAATCTTAAAAAAGATATGATTACTCAAAACAGTTTTAAAAAAAACCCTTTTTTGAATGTTCCCTCACCTTGTTCTTATCCTATTTAAAAAAAACAAAATAGAGTTACAAATTATACTCACTCTTTTTTAACTCTCATTTATTCCTTTTTTTTTAAGATTTTATTTATTTATTTATTAGGAAAGAGAGAGAGAGTGAGAGAGAGCATGAGAAGGGAGAAGGTCAGAGTGAGAAGCGGACTCCCCATGGAGCTGGGAGCCCGATGTGGGACTCGATCTCCCGACTCCGGGATCATGACCTGAGCTGAAGGCAGTTGCTCAACCAACTGCGCCACCCAGGGGCCCTCTTTTTTTTTTTTTTTAAAGATTTTATTTACTTACTTCAGAGAGACAGAACACACAGAGACGGAGAAACAGACCCCCCCACCGAGCAGGGAGCCGGATGCGGGACTGGATCCCAGGACCCTGGGATCCTGCCCTGAGCCCAGTGCAGAGGCTTAACCCACTGAGCCACTCAGGTGCCCCAACTCTCATTTATTCTTAATTCCGTATGTAGACATACACATAAGTACAGCATAATGTTCCTACAATCCACAAAACACTTTTCACCTGCACTGTTCAGAGAATTCAGTGGGGATTATTAATTTTTTCTATCTTCTAGATAAGAAAGTGAGGCCCAGAATGGCTGAGTGTCTTGTAGGAGGTCAGAAGAGCTAAGGAGCTCGGTGAACAACACGTTCCAGTTTCTGCTCTCATTTTTGTTGGGGGTGTCGTGGGTCGTTTCTATCCTCCAAACACAAGAAGGTATACACATGTGTGCATGTGCACACACACAGCTCTTCTCCTTGTCGCTAACTCTATGAAGCGGTTCTTAAATTTTCCTTTTTAAAAAAAAAAAAAATTTCCTTTTTAGTTAATTTTTTCAGGGATACACCAGGAATCCGCCATTATAGGAGGCTCATGATATTATTGCAAATCTTACCACCAGGTGTCGCCAGAGTACACCTACGCGTGTTTCTTCCGTTGGTCAATTCAAGGATTGATGTTTCAGCAAATTTTATGTAATTACTCATGCAACTTAAAACAGCCCAAAAAGCGTAATGGGAGTTAGAAGGGGTGATGAGACTGATGCTGTACAAGAAGGCCAATGAAATAGGAACCATGATAAGAGGGGATGTTTTTTTTTCTACCCTGCATGTGGCTTTACATGTAACAGGAAGGCAGATGCTCGACCTTTATTGAGATACATACTTCTTTTCAGAAAAAGAGTTGTTGTGAACTGAGTATTTGTGTCTCCCCCAAGAATTCATACGTCGAAGCCCTAGACCCCAGTGATGGCACCTTGGGGAGGTAATTTTTAGATTAGGTCATGAGGATGGGACCCTTATGATGAGACTAATGTCCTTGTAAAAAGAAGGAGAGCCCCAAGATCCCCCACTCTCTCTCTCCCAACAGGGCCTGGATCAGCTGGCATCTCAATCTTCAACTTCTCAGACTGTCAGAAATAAACTTTTTTCGTTTAAGCCACCCAGTCTGTGTGGTATTTCGTTGTATCAGCCTGAGCATTTGAGACAAGTGTCCATATTTCAAAGAATATAGATAAGAAATTTCCAAGGCCCTTCGTGTGTTTGCTTTTGTAATACTAAATCCTTGAGTGTAATTCAGACCAGAGCGTTGGGACGGAGGATGGGGGAAGGTGTGGTATGGACGCTAAAGAAATGGAACGGCAGCTTCCGCTCTCGAGAAACTTCCCATCTACCTGCAGAGATAAGCATACCCCTGTGAAAACAAAGTAGGCAAGGCAATTTAGGATCCAGGACCAAAATGACTTCAGATTACGAGGGCTATTGTTGCAGGTTCTATTCCACAGAAAGCCGACTCTGAGATAGACTTTGATGTGCAGGGTATTCATTAAGGATTGCCCTTGGGATCAGCATCTGTGGAAGGAAGGGGGTAAGAACCAGGACGGGGCAGAGGAAAAAGTCAGGCTGGGATACAGGTTCAGTGACAGCCCTGGCCAACCCCAGTGGGGGCTTCTGGAACTAGAAGGGTCACCACCTTCAGAGATGTCTTGATTTGGGCGGAGATGGCTAGACCATTATACTCCGCCATGTGTCAGCAGTGAATGTGGGTGACCCCAGAAAAGGAGCCAATTTTGGAAAGTGAATGTAGACAGGTTAATACTAAGTCAGAATGACACACTTGAGTGTCACTGACATTTTTATGCTGCGAAGACAGATGAGTGATCACACCGACCAGTGTCCAGTGTGTGGATGCCATAAACATAAAGGACAAGGAAGTGGGCTACTTGGCCTTCCAAAGGTCAAGACGAAACCAAAGCCAGTGAGCCGAGGGGGGCCAGATCCTGAAACCAAAGTCCAACTTGCATGCATCTCTGAATTTTGACCTAGAAATCCCATTTGGAGGTGTCTATTCTAACCAGAGGGGACAAATGTTGACTCTGTCCAGCGTCCATCTTTGCGGGGACAGCACCCTTTCCCCTGGGAAGGTTTCACCTTGGACTAGGAGGCTCTTTGTGGCAGAGCCCCACAGCCCTCGAGCAGCTGGGATGATGAGTTGAACTTGGAGGGGGACATCACAGTGTCCCTCGCAGGCTATCAGAGGTTGCTGTCATGGGAGGGAGGAGCTGTGTGGGCAGGAGGTAGGGAAGGCTCTTAAGGGCTGTGGGCTTGGATGACAGGAAAAAAGGGAAGGACTTCCAGTGGAAGGGGCTGGATGCGGGAATGCCCAGAGGCAAACAGGGACAGGGCATGTCAGAGGAGGCCACTAAGGAAGAATCATCACGTCTAGCTCACTTGTGTGGAGGGTGAAGGGGAAGATCATCACAGTTTATCTCTAAAGATATCTTATCCTTAAGGACTTGCTTAAGGCCACTGCTGGCTCCAAATGAAACCTGACTTTGTAACTGACCGTCAAAAGACGCAAGACCCCTTTAGACGCTTTAGACTTGCTTCCTCGGCTGCCATCTTTGTGGATACACCATGGGCAAATGATATAATGTTTGCAATGTTTTCCCCACTTGGACAGATTGTTTTTGAAATCAGTAACATCTTAGAGCTAGCGCACGGATCACGGAAGTAGCTATGGTTTCTACCCAGCCGATTCAGATGATGCGAAGTCACACACACCTCTTTTTAGGGCTCAAAGATAATGTACACGCTGGTGAACGTGAAGATGAGCTGTAAGCATTTATTGCTGTTTTGAAAAGACAATCTGTTTATCTTTAAATTCACTGTAGAGAAAATATATACTAACATTTAAAAATTATGACGGAATGATCCCAGAGTCCTGGGATCGAGTCCTGTGTCAGGATCCTTGCTCAGCAGGGAACCTACTTCTCCCTCTGCCTGCCACTCCCCCTGCTTGTGTACTCTCTCTCTCTGACAAATAAATAAATAAAATATATATTTTTAAAGATTTTATTTATTTATTTGTCAGAGAGAGAGAGAGCACAAGCAGGCAGAGAGGCAGGCAGAGGCAGAGGGAGAGGCAGGCTCCCCACTGAGCAAGGAGCCCGATGAGGGACTCGATCCCACTACCCCGGGATCATGACCTGAGCTGAAGGCAGCTGCTTAACCAACTGAGCCATCCACGTGTCCCAATAAAATATTTTTTAAAATTTAATTTTATTTATTCGGTGTTTCAAGATCCATTGTTTATGCATCATACTCAGTGCTCCATGCAATACGTGCCCTCCTCAGTACCCACCACCAGGCTCACCCAACCCCCCACCTCCTCCCCTCCAAGACCCTCAGTTTGTTTCTCAGAGTCCACAGTCTCTCATGGTTCATCTCCCCCTCCGATTTCCCCCAATTCACTTTTCCTTTCCTTCTCCCAATGTCCTCCATGTTTTTCCTTAGGCTCGACACGTAAGTGAGACCATATGATAACTGATTCTCTCTGCTTGACTTATTTCACTCAGCATAATCTCTTCCAGTCCCATCCATGTTGATATGAAAGTTGGGTATTTATCCTTTCTGATGTAGGCACAATATTCCACTATATATATGGACCATATCATCTTTATCTATTCAAAAGATGCCCTTCAATAAATAAAATATTTTAAAAATAAATTAGAATTATAACAAAAGACAAAGACGGCTTAATCTCACTTATATGTGGTATCTATAAAGAAAAAAAAATGAAACAACAATGTCACAGGAAAACAGATCAGAAGTGTGGCTACTAGAGGTGGGGGCAGGGGCAGGGGGATGGAAAGAAGGGGGAAGAAGGCACAGACTTCCAGGTACAAGATAAATAAGCACCGGGATTCACATACAGCATGGTGACTGTAGCTGAGACGGCTGTGTCGAATGTAGGGTCGTTGTGAAGAGAGTAGATTCCAAGAGTTCTTATCACAAGGAAAACATCTTTTTCGTGGTGTCGCATCTACCTGAGATGTTGGATGTTAGCTGGACTTATTGCGATGACCACTCCATAGTAACACATAAATCAGACCGTCATGCCAGACGCTTCAACTTAGAGAGTGATGGGTGTCAATTATTCCTCTATAAAACTGGAAAAAATAACAAAACATTATGACAAGACACGAAAGCATGAAAATATAATGCCAATGACCAGAAATATACCACTTCCACAGATGTGCGTGTTTGTGTGTGTATCCACATGCATAAGTTAGAATCATAGTATTTGTTTTACACCTTTTTATTTCACAGAATAAGGATTGCCCTATAACTGAATATTTTTAAAAACTAATTTTTAAGGGTGACACAATATGCAATCAACAGATAAACCGTACTTTGTTGAGTCCTTCCCCTTGCGAGGTCTTTTTCTTTGAGATTATGTAGATCGTGACCTCGAATATTCTCGGTATGCATCTCTGATAATTTCCTTAGGATATTAATGAGAAACTCTGTGGCAAGTGACAGAAGCCCACCTCAAAGTAGCTGAAACAAACAAACAAAAAAAATGGAAATCACCAAAAAAAAAAAAATGGGGGGGGGGGCGCCTGGGTGGCTCAGTGGGTTAAAGCCTCTGCCTTCGGCTCAGGTCATGATCTCGGGGTCCTGGGATCGAACCCCGCATCAGGCTCTCTGCTCAGCAGGGAGTCTGGTTCCTCCCCTCGACTCTCTCTGCCTGCCTCTCTGCCTACTTGTGATCTCTCTGTCAAATAAATGAATAAAATCTTTTTTAAAAAAATGGAATGTGTTTGCTTATATCAGAAAAGGAGTTGCCCCAGGGACTCAAGATGGCCCCAAAGGCCCCAACAATGCACACTCCCTCTGTCTGGTCCATTTCTTTCTGGGCTTCATCTCATTTCCTCCTCTGCTATATAATCTTTCTGTATGAGTCAGCGATACATCATGAGGTAGCTCTGGGTGGAGGCCATCCCACATCACAAACCCCGAGTAAATAAAATACTTGGTCGTCACCCCAGTATGTAACAATCTCTGGAAAGGACCCTGATTCCCTGCCCTGGGGTGTGTGTGGACACCCACTTTGGACCAACCACTGTGTCCAGGGGGTGGTCCCTGTGATTGGCAGACTTTCAAGAACTACACGGTTGAAAAAGAGGAGGAAAAATTCACCAAGGAAGGGGGTGCTGTCTCCACAAGGATGGACGCTGGACAGAGTCAACATTTGTCCCCTCTGGTTAGAATAGACACCTCCAAATGGGATTTCTAGGTCAAAATTCAGAGATGCATGCAAGTTGGGCTTTGGTTTCAGGATCTGGCCCCCCTCGGCTCACTGGCTTTGGTTTCGTCTTGACCTTTGGAAGGCCAACTAGCCCACTTCCTTGTCCTTTATGTTTATGGCAACCATACACTGGACAGTGGTCGGTGTGATCACTCATCTGTCTTCGCAGCATAAAAATGTCAGTGATACTCAAGTGTGTCATTCTGACTTAGTATTAAGATTTCCACATTCACTTTCAACTCTAGGTCATATTCTTGATGAACGTTGGAGTGGAAAATCTCCTTATCAGTTCTATCAGTTAGTGGGATATACATGTAACACCAAGGCTGCCCCCCAGCTAAGGTCATGAGCATGGGAAGGAGGAGAGTCCAAAGGGCCTCAGCTGACCTTGGGTGACCCTGGATGTTGGGCTCCATCCATGTCTGTTCAAGAGGTAAGAGCCAACGCCCTGAGAGGTGGAGGAAGGCTTTTGCTGAGTGGGAAGACTATTTTAAGTTTTATCCAATCTTTTAAGATGATTATTCAAAATGTTTGCATCGATCAAACTTCTGTGCCCGGAGACAAGTCCCCACTGTCATTCCCTGGCTGTGAGTCTATGAATTGGGCATGGTCCAAACGGAACTGCCGGAACCAGACCCTATAACCTGTTCCTTAATATTTTCCCCATGGAGAAGGGAGGGAGAAATGGAGTTACAGTATTCAGTCTTCTAATCCAGGACAATGATCTCTGCCTCTGTTTACTTGGGTAATTTTTAAGCCTTTCAAAGAGTTGTCACCTTTCCCATACGGGCGTCTGATTGTTCATCTGTAAATAAAATATTTGAGAGTCGTTCCCCATGATCGATTTTGCCTAATTCTGTCTGAACTTCAGATGAAGTTCTACCAGTGATCACACAGACCAGTTCTACCATTGCTACTGTCCTATTTGGTTCTGTCGCCCTCCTTGTGGGACCCAATTCAGAGTCACCTGGGGCCCATTCTGCTGTGTCTTGTGTTCATGTTTATTTCAGGGACATTATGATACCACCAACTCAGTGTTAGTGGTGTTAAAATCCTGGCCCCTAGAGACAGCTGTGATGAACTTAAAGAGATCACAGGCTTTCAGCAGCATTTGGGACCGTGCTCCTTGTCATTGCGTATGACATGGTGGACTTAAGTCGGCAATACATTTTTCTTTTTTTTCCTTTCCATTTTATTTATTTATTATTTTTGACAGTACATTTTTCAAGTGAGTTTCTTTTATTTTGTTATTCATAATTTTATTTGCGGTAAAACACACATAATGTAAAATTTGCCATCTTACCCATTTTAAGTGCACAGCAGACCGGTGCTAAGGATATGCCCATTGGCATGTAACCAAGCTCCGGAGCATTTTCATCTTGCAAAACCGAAACCCTATACCCACTAAATAATAACTGCCCTTTCCCTCTCTCCCTAATGAGGTCCTTTCCCTTGAATCCGGGCAGGTTCCGTGCCTCCTCCGACCAATGAAATATGATGGGAGTGATGCCGCCTCTGTCTGGGGCACACGCCTTAAGAAACTGGCAAGTTCCACTTCCTGTCCATTTGAACACTTGGGGGTGCTCAGATCACCATATAAAAAGGCAACCTGTGGGCGCCTGGGTGGCTCAGTTGGTTGAGCGGCTGCCTTTGGCTCAGGTCATGATCCTTGAGTTCCGGGATGGAGTCCCACATTGGGCTCCCGGCTCCACGGAGGGTTTGCTTCTTCCTCTAACCTTCTCTCCTCTCATGCTCTCTCTCACTTTCTCTGTCTTTCAAATAAATAAATAAAATATTAAAAAAAAAAAAGACAACCCACTACTCAGACCAGCACGCTCAAGAGGCACATTTAGGCTTTTTGGTAGCTATTTCCAGTCTTCTAGGAATCCCTGACACCTCACCAGGGAGGTACAAGAGCTGCATGGGAACCTCTCCATTAGCTCATCCACCAGCCGAATGGGATGGTGTCCAAACGACCAGGTTTGCAACAGAGGGGTGCAATGGGCTCCCAACCCAGCCAGTGCATGTGGCGGCGGGAAGGGAGAGCTGGGGCCATGGGATGAATGGGTTAAGTGGAGGTCAGTTAGGAGCATGTCTATCATGTTTGAATAAAAGAGTAAACATTTGGGGCGCCGGATGGCTCAGTTGGTTAAGCTTCCAACTCTTAATTTTGGCTCAGATCATGATCTCAGGGTCCTGAGATTGAGCCCCAAATCAGGCTCTGTGCTCCAAGCTCAATGGGGAGTCTGCTTCTCTCCCTCTCCCTCTGCCCATCTCCCCGCTCACATGCACTCTCTCTCTCAAAGAAATAAATAAATCTTTAAAAAAATTATAAACATTTGGGGTGCCGGGGCAGCTCAGTCTGCTGAGCGTCTCCCTTCGACGCAGGTCATTATCCCAGGGTCCTGGGATGGAACCCACCTTGGGCTCCCTGCTCAGCTAGGAGTCTGCTTCTCCCTCTCCCTCTGCCTGCCGCTCTGCCTGCTTGTGCTCTCTCTCTGTCAAATAAATAAAAAATCTTAAAAAAATGTAAGCATTTATCTCACATATATACATACATATGTACATACATACATAAACACATATACATACACATACATATCTCACATACATACCCTTGACTCACCAAATAAATAAAAAAGACAAAGTAATATTTAAAGAAATAGAAAAGCAAAGCACACGTTATGTATGTCCTCTCGAACTCTATCAATGACTGTGTTGCTCCAGATTTTGTTTCCTGAGTCTGAAGCCCTTCGGTGCTTCTCAAACTTGAGTGTGCCCATGGGATGTTTGAATATGCAGACGGAACAGGTTGATTTGAAGCCTGAGATGCCGCGCGTCCACTCTCCACACTTGGAAGAGGATAAGTTGAGGTTCTGGCTGGCCCTGGCTGGCATCCAGCACTCATAGGCGTGGCCTCACCAGAGTTTGTGTTTATTAAAAGCTTTAATGAGATTTAGGTTGCAGACCATGCGATTCACCCAGTTGGAGTGTACAACTCGGTGGCATCAGTGCAATTCACAGAGCTGAGCAACTGGCAGCACAGTCAAGCTTAGAACATTTCATCACCGCAGAGAACTTTCCATATAAATTAGTGGTCACTTTCCTCCTCCTCCTTCCGGATCCTAGGCAAGCACCAATCTGCTTTGTCTCTACAGACTTGCCTATTCCGGATGTTTCAAATGAATAGAATCATAACCATAGGGGCTCTTTCACTTAGTATGTTTTTGGGTCCATCTTTCGGGCACATATCCCTACCTCGTTTCTTTTTTATTGCCTAGTAATATTTCATCATGTGGATATACTCAAACTTTGTTTTTCCATTCACCAGTGGATGGGTAGGTGGGGTTGTTCAGTTTTGGGGTCTTAGGAATAATGCCACTATCAATATTCCCGTGTGAGTAGATGTGCGGATGGTTTCAATTCTCGTGCGTGTGTATCTACAGGTGGAATTCCCGAGTCACATGTTAAGTTGTGACGACCTTCCGAGCTGTTGTGCACAGGGGCTGTGCCATGGTTACACTGTCGCCAGGAGTGAGTGGGGGTTCCATTTCTCGAGATCCTCTTCAATATTTGTTACCTTTTCTTTTTTTAAATAGGTAACACCTTCATTTATTTTTTCAAGTAATCCCTACACCCCATGTGGGGCTCAAACTCATGACCCCAAGATCAAGAGTCGTGTGCTCCACCTACCAAGCCAGCCAGGAGCCCCTGTTATCTATCTATCTATCTATCTATCTATCTATCTATCTATTATACGTTCTGAGTGGATGTGAAGTGATATCTTTTTCTGGTTTGAATTTATATTTCCCCAAAGGCTAAGGAGCCATTTTTGAGCATCTTGGGCTCCGTGGCTATGCATATGTGTTCTTTGGAGAAATGTCTGTTGATATCTTTAGCCTGTTTTTAAATTCTGATATTTGTCTTTTTGTTATTGAATTGTAAAAGTTCTTTGTATGTTCTGGATGCACATTCCTCATCAGAGATAGGGGTTTGCCAATATCGCCCCCCCACCCCCCGCCAAGTCTCTGGGTTGGATTTTCATTTCGTAAGAGGCAGAAAAGTTTTTAATTTTGGTGAAGTCCAATTTATTTTTTCTTTTGTCACTTATACTATTAGTGTCACATGTAAGAAGGGTTTCCCAAGGCCAAGGTCATGAATATTTACTCCTATGTTTTCTTCCGAGAGTTATGTAGTTTTAGCTTTGACAACACACATCTCTGAAGAGGGACTACTGTTAAAATCAAACTACAAATACTTTGGTGCCACTTTAGTTGGCCAGAAAAGGGGCACCTGGGTGGCTCAGTAGGTTAAGCGTTGGCTCAGGTCATGATCCTGGAGTCCCAGGATTGAGCCCCGGGTCGGGTTCCCTGCTCAGCGCGGTGTCTGCTTCTCCCTCTCCCTCTGCTCCTTCCCCTGCTTGTGCTGCTGTGCTCAATCTCTCTCTCTCTCTCTCTGTCCCTCAAATAAATAAAATCTTAAAAAAAATAAATTGACTAAAAAAAAAAAAAGGAAGAAAACAACCCACCTGTCTATGTGCAAGTGGGTGTGGTGGCTGCGTGAATAAATTGTGGATTTAGGCACTGGAAAGCTCTACAGCAATGGGAATGAGCAAACTGCAAGTTTGCAGCTCCTCTAACTTTTCTCACTGCTAATAGAGATCATTTCCATTCTCCAAGTGCCTACTATGTGTCAGGCATCATAGCGAATGCTTTACACAAACACTTTCATTTAATCTTTTGATAGACCTCTAAAACTGGAACCATTATGCCCATTTTACTGATTAGGAAACTGAGGTTTAGAGCGAGCAAGCGTTTTCCCTGAGCTCAGACTACTAGCAAGTGCGGGAGGCTGAAATCGGCCTGTTTCCCCCTGGCTCCTTGCACCAGGCTCGGTAGGGCTCACGGGTCCGCAGTAGCTGGACAGCAGCGAGGCCCTCGAGGGCACTGAAAATGTGTGACCGCTAGAGAGTCATCCCACCACGTGGGCTGAGGCCTTCCTATCCACGAGGCCACAAGCAGTTGTGAGCCTGCAGCGTGACACGGGGATATGACAGTGACCCGAACACACAAAACTCCCTACCCCCTATGGCATCAACGAACACAGGTAAGAAAAGTGTATAGTAAAGTATGTTAGGTTGCAATACATGCTGAAGAGGAAAAGAACGCTTGGATGGTGGTCAGTGGCGGGGGTGGGGGGTGGGGTTGGGGGGGTGGCTGGAGGCGGGGAGAGGGGGTGGGGGCAGCGGGGATGAGGGCCAATTGATAAGGCATAGGGTCAGGGGCTGTGCGAAGGTCCGTGGCTTTCCTCTGCGTGAAACAGAAATGCACTGGAGGGTTTTAAACCCCACTGATGGGATTTAACTAGATTGTTCCAGAAACTGTATTGAGAATAGACTGGTGGCGGGTGGGTGCGAGGACAGAAGTAAGGGGATGTGTTAGAAGGCTGTCGCTGTGGTCCAGGTGAGGGGTGACAGTGGCTTGGATGAGCGTGGTGGCCGTGGAGAGGGAAGAGTGGTTGGATTTTGGATGTTTTGAGGGTGTGTTCAAGAAGCCTGCAGCCATGGGCGGAGAGGAACGCGTCCAGCTCCCGGATGGGCAGGGGTGGGGGGGCAGGCATGAGGGTGCAGGCTTAGGGGTCTCGGGGGACAAGGGGCACGGGGAGCCTGTGAGAAGAGCAGAGCTGAGCTGCTTGCGTGCCCGGGAACCCTCCCTTAACGGGGGCTGCCCTCCGCGCCTGCCCCTCTCTGGGGGCCTGTGGACCCCGGCAATGCTTCCTCCCTCTACCCGCACTGCTCTGGGCCCCGCACCAGGCAAGTTGCCGTGCTCTTTGCCTGCAGAGAAATCCCCATGCGCTCTCGGTCTCTTGGCATCTCCATCGCTCCAGCCTCCCGCTGTGACACGAGGCAGGTGGGGGTTCATCAAGCCCACGAGAGGTTTGATTTCCTCGACTTGGTATAAGGAGGTGTCAGACCTTGGGAAGTCACTGACGCTCCCTGATGCCTCACTCCTAATCCGGAGAATGGGTACTCATTTATATTTTCCCTTAAAGTTGCTAAGATGCTCAAATGAGGTTATTACGAAAGAGCTCTATTAATCGTAAGCCTCTAAAAGAAATGACTCGTCAATGTTATCGTTGTAGAAATAACACCAAATGGAGGGAAGAACCGATCCAGAGAGAGAAGAGTGAACAAGGGTTACATCCTGTGTGGAGGAAAGCCCTAAATAAAGTCAGTCTCCCAGGAGGCAGCCAGCCGAGCCCAGATTCCCATAAAAATCAAATGGCAAAGAAATAAAGAAAAGAAGTTCAAGTTCATGGCTGAAAAGCCATGTTTTTCTGCTGGCCTCTGTGGGAGGGGAGTTATTATTTTAGTGTGGGAATAGGAATATAACAGAATCCTTCCCAATCAGAGCCTTCCGATGGGTTACTATGATTCACAGGCTGTGACTCAACATATGAAAATTCTCACTAGTGTATTAGTAATAGTTTATATCCCTAAAAAAGGAGATAAGATAAAGCAGAGGGATTACGTAATTAGTTTCTTTTCAGCTTCTACCTTGGATTTATCTGACACGATAATTTCAGGAAGAGAAACTTTCTCTCCTTCCTGCAAAGAAAAAAAAAATCTCATTACTTTCTTCAGTAATCACATTTTCAAAATACTTGTTAAAGAGCAGCCTCCGTGCTGTCGCTGTTACACTTTGCAAACCACTGTGTGAGAAATTAATTTTCTCCCATGGTGCCACCTCAACCCAGTCAGCTTTGCCAGGAAGAAGGTTACATTGATACGATCCCTCTCCCCAAGATATAGTCACTGCTAATAGTTATTCTAGAATGCACGTATCATGTATTTTTGAGTTACATTTGTCATTTTGAAATATGTTTATCAAGATTTAAAAATCCATCAGTTCATCAAAATGCAATTTAAGTAGACTACTTCCCTACCACTCATTCATGTCATCGAAAGGATCGACTGAATGTAATAAAAACATCAAGCCAGCCATGCTAAAGGGATTTAAAAATAAATTTCATTTGTTCCGTTTTATTGAAGACTTAGGCATGCTTAATCACGAATACTCTAATCTGGTAGATTCCAGACCTACAGATGATTTGAACCTTGTCTAGATTCTACTGAAGTGCATCCTGTTGCATATAAAGCTACAAACTTCCTGAAGAATAGAGAAGTTCCTGCACTTTTTATTTTATTTTGTTTTAAGATTTTACTTATTTATTTGAGAGAGAGACAGAGAAAGTGAGAGAGAGAACAGAGGCAGGGGGAGGGGCAGAGGCAGAAGGAAAAGCAGACACCCTGCTGAGTGGGGAGCCCGATGCGGGACTCGATTCCCAGACCCCGAGATCATGACCTGAGCGGAAGGCAGCTGCTTAATGGACTGAGTCCCCCAGGTGCCCTACACCCTATTTGAAGGATTTTTTTTTTAAGGTTTTTTATTTATTTATTTGAGAGACAGAGAATGTGAGAGCATGAGAGGAGAGAAGACTAGAGGAAGAAGCAGACTTCCCATGGAGCCGGGAGCCCGATGTGGGACTCGATCCCAGAACTCAAGGATCATGACCTGAGCCGAAGGCAGTTGCTCAACCAACTGAGCCACGCAGGTGCCCTATTTGAAGGATTTTAACAAAGGACGTGATTCGGACCAAAGTGTTCATTTGGAGGCCAAATTATTTATTTATTTATAAAAAGATTTTATTTATTGAGAGAGAGAGTGTACGAGCCAGGGGTGGTGCAGAGGGAGAAGGAGAGAGAGGATGTCAAGCAGACTCTTCACTGAGCGTGTAGCCCGATGTGGGGCTTGAGCTCACGACCCTGAGCTCCCCGGGTGCCCCTGGAGGTCTAGGACTTTAGATCAGCCCTCTGCCTTGGCTAGCCTAACTGATCAATTTCTGCTTCACTGGTTCCCTGTGGATTTGAGTCTCAAAGAATATGCACCTGGAAGGATTAAGAGGGAAAAAAATTTCTTTGGTCAGTACGTCTTCAAAACCTTATCCAAACTCCCTTTGTGCTGTGGGTCTCCCCCAGAGCCAGATATGAATTGGATTTTAAATCAACTTCTTTCTGCCCAGAAATTTCAAAGCAACAAAGGTCCCTCAGAAGGAGAGTCGAGGAGAGCAGGACAGCAGGATAAATGGAAGAAAACGTGGCTGCAGAGTTCTCGCACTGTGTCACCTCGACACGGTCGGCTTTGTGGAGGTTTTCCAGCTGTGGCCCCCACCAGGATGGGCCTGGATTCCTGTGCTTCTGGCTGTAGTATGAGTGTCCCGTGGTCAGGGTGAATAGCTGTCCCTGTCGGGGACCCCACGTAAGGCACAAGAGATGCTCCTCAACATAACTGGGCTTTAGGGTAAGGGAATGGAACCAGGAGCCATATCGCTCTACTCCCAAGCCAGGAATTTTGAGAGAATGAAAGATATTAGCCAAGAAAACACAGTTTCTTGGAAGGAATTGATGGCAGAATTATCTTCTATTATCTAGATATTTCGATAGATATCTCCAGAACTGCAAATGCCCACAACCCTCTCACTGCCTGCCTTTTGAAATACGCTGAATTGAAACATAACATACTTTCAGAAAAGTGTATAAATCTCCAATGTATATACATATTCACAACAAGAGATGTCTATGTAACCAAATTCAATTCAGGAACTACCACTAACCAGAAGCGGTTCTCCTGACTTTAATTGTTACACAATAAAGTCATTTTTCCTATATTTTTACTTTACATAATTAGGATACGTTGTTGTACTGTGATGGTTACTTTTAGGTGTCACCTTGACTGTGCCATGGGGTTTCTGGACATTTGGTCAAACATTATTCTGGGTATGTCTGAGAGGATGGTTGCAGATGAGATCAACATTTGAATTGGTAGACTGAGTGAAGCAGATTGACCTTCCCCAGCATGGGTGGGCCAAACCTAATCAGTCGAGGGCCTGAATACATCAAGAAAGGCTGAGGAAGCTCCTCCTGCCTGCCTTTGAGCTTGGACTCAGGTTTTCTTACACTTGGACTCGCACTGTTCCTGTGTCTCCGGCTTGCCAGTCTTGGGCTGGAGCTCAGATCATCAACCCCCTCGGTCTCCAGGTTGTGGACTGCAATCTAGTGACTTACCGATCTCTATAATCACATGAGCCAATTCTCTATAATAAACGACAAATCTTTCTCTCTCTCTCTTTCCCTCTTTCTCTCTACATGTATATATAATTAGTTCTATTTCTCTAGAGAACGCTAAGACATACCCTGCTTGCTTTTGCAGTATTTTTATATTAATTAGCCAACAGGAACTGAGTATGTGGAGTACTTACCTAGCATCTCTCATGTCTTACAGATGAAGCGCTCATTTTCCCCATCATATTTTTTCTTAGATTACGATATTGGCGAAATGCACCACACACTTCTTTTCAGTCTAGCTGAGATGGCTAGATTCACACCTCCGTAAATGAGGACACTTAGAAATCATGGAAGCAGGAAGTGCAAAATCCCACCTACACCCTGAAGACACAGGGCTGAGGACCTGGAGCGGTGCCCTGCATCCAAGCTAAGGAGGTGTACCCCCTCCTGGGTGGTTGGCCCAGACTTCAGGGGGTCTCAACACTAAACCCAACCCAACACGGACCAAGGGAGTTTTATCAAAGAGACACTTGGGACTGTCCCACATCCAGGTCCTTACTTGGCCCTCACTTTCACACTTCCTTAAGTAGACAGTGGCAGAGTGGAGGAAGAGGAAGGTAAAATACATCTGGGGCCGACGTGCCATCGCCAGGATTTCCGTGATAATCGTCTACACTGGTCGGTCATTTATGGGAATATGATCCGAATGCTGGCCAAGGCCTCCCTGTCCCTCTGGCTCCCACATCCATATAATGTTTTCAAGCCCCACATCACCCCTCATATAAAACTTGGCCCCTTCACCGGTTTCCATCAGAAATCTATGTGTAACAGCTAGTTGGTGAGGTTTAATAGAATTTTGCTGAAGGTTTTGGAGTAGAAGCGGCTCATTGTAACAGAGCGTCTGCTGTCTCTGTCTCATTCCCCGTGTCCTTTTTGCTTCCCTCTTTCTCAGAAGCTCCACAAACCACTCTTCCGATCTCATGGGTAGCAAATTAACAACCCTCTTGCGTGGTTGGAGAATGCCTTGGGATGCCTCGCTCTTAGCCTCAAGGAGTTTGTCAAAGTATTTCTTCCAAACACATCCAGTGTTTTCCCAAAGAGATCTAATCAAATAAAAATGTCCCCGTGTCATTATAATCTGACCAAAGGCCATGAATTTTCTACACGCTCCGCATTGGTCTGGGCCCGGGGAAGATACAGGAACAAACACAATAGGGTTCCCTACCCTCAAGGCCCGGAGAGCCCGGTTGGAGGCACCGCAGGCCTGACATGGTCAGGAAATCCTTC
>CM052814.1:56987013-57030218 GCA_028533885.1 Nasua narica | reverse complement strand
AGCCAAACTATGGAAAGAACCAAAATGCCCTTCAACAGATGAGTGGATAAGGAAGATGTGGTCCATCTATACAATGGAATATTATGCCTCCATCAGAAAGGATGAATATCCAACTTTTGTATCAGCATGGACAGGACTAGAAGAGATTATGCGGAGTGAAATAAGTCAAGCGGAGAGAGTCAATTATCTTATGGTCTCATTTACGTGTGGAGTATAAAGAAAATCATGGAGGGCATCGTGAGAAGGAAGGGAAGGGTGAATGGGGGGAAATCGGAGGGGGTGATGAACCAGGAGAGACTGTGGACTCTTAGCAACACACTGAGGGTTTTGGAGGGGAGGGGGTAAGGGGGTGGGCGAGCCTGGTGATGGGTATTGAGAAGGGCACGTATTGCATGGACCACTGGGTGTGGTGCATGAACAATCAATCTTGTAACACTGAAAAATTAAAATAAACATATTTGGGGAGAAAAAAAAGAAATGACAACCAAAAAATTTTTTTTATTTATTCATTCATGAAAGACAGAGAGAGAGGCAGAGGGAGAAGCAGGACCCCCAATGAGCAGGGAGCCTGATGCAGGACTCAATCGCAGGACCCAGGGATCATGACCTGAGCCGAAGGCAGATGCCCAAACATCTGAGCCACCCAGGCGCCCAAAAACTTTTTTTTTCTTTAAAGATTTTATTTATTTACTTGAGAGAGAGTGAGCGAGAAGGAGAGAGAGAAAGTGCATAAGCCAAGGGAGAGGCAGCGAAGCAGGCTCTCCGCCCAGCAGGGATCCGCTGCAGGACTCGATCACAGGACCCTGGGATCGTGACCTGAGCCAAAGGCAGACGTTTAACCACCTAAGCCACCCAGGTGCCCATAAATAAAAATTCTTTAAAAAAAAAAAAAAAGGAAAGAAAACATCTTACGTGGTGGTGAAAATTGGAAAGCTTTCCCTCTGAAGTCAGGAGTGAAACAAGAGTGCCAGTTATCGCCATTTCTATATAACATTGTTTCTGATCTCTGTAATAAGGCAAACGATAAACAATAACAAAGTATAAGGTTTGGAGAGGAAGCAGGAAGATTGTCATATTCACAAATAACATGACTGCCTGTGAAACACTTAAAATTAATCAGTGAGTTTAAGACATTCTTTTTGTACAAGGCCAATACACAAAGGTCAGTTGTCCCCTGTATATCAGCAAACATTTAAATAATGAAAAGAAATATATATTGTTCAATGGCATTAAATATGTTAAACACATACAATTTTTCTTACATTTTGATTTCAACTCCAGTTAGTTAATATACAGGGCACTGGTCTCGAGTGTACGATACAGTGATTCCACACTTTCCCACAACGCCTGGGGCTCATCACAAGTGCCCTCCTTCACCCCCATCACCTACCTGCCCCATTCACCCCACCCACCTCCATTCCAGCGACCATCGGTCTGTCCTCTATAGTTAAGAGTCTGTTTCTAGGTTTGTCTCTCTTTTCTTTTTTCCTTTGCTCATTTGTTTTTTAAGTTTCTATATGTACGATTTTTTTGACAGAGTGGTTGTTTAAATGAAGCCCAGACATGGAAGTCAATGATGGAGCTTAACCAGAACCTCCCACTAGAAGAAGCCTGGGGACCTGAGGTAAGGAAAAAATTACCCGGCAAATTTTACTTATAATAACTAATTTGGCATTTCAGGATCAACCAAAGTTTGATGGGAACATTTTGGATTTAAATTTGTTTTTGCAAATCCAATCCAACTTTTCTGTTGGATTAATATTGTGATTTCAGTAACGTATCATCTTAATTTCTGTTTGATATTCCATTGCTCCTGTTACTAACAATTTTGTTTGAACTTTTTTGTTGCTGAAAATCTGTGTTTGCAGATTTATTAAATAAGTGTCAAACATGTTGAAGTATTGAGAATGAGTCTTTCTTTTTTTTTTTTAAATTTTTTTTTTAAGATTTTTTATTTATTTATTAGAGAGAGAGAGAGTGAGAATGAGAGGGGAGAAGGTCAGAGGGAGAAGCAGACCTCCCGCAGAGCCGGGAGTCCGATATGGGACTCGATCCCGGGACTCCGGGACCATGACCCGAGCCGAAGGCAGTCGCTCAACCAACTGAGCCACCCAGGCGCCCGAGAATGAGTCTTTCTAAAGAACACCTGAACTATCAATTTTTGTACAGCTGAAAGGTCACAGAGCACCTGGGTGGCTCAGTCAGTTAAGCATCTGCCTTCAGCTCAGGTCATGATCCCAGGGTCCTGGGATCGAGCCCCACATCGGGCTCCCCGCTCAGTGGAGAACCTGTTTCTCCCTCTCCTTTTGCCATTCCCTCCCCCATGCTCTCTCACTCTCTCACTCTCGCTCTCCGTCGAATAAATAAAATCTTTAAACAAAACAAAACAAAAATAACTGAAATATCAATTGTGAATGCCAACTATCGGTCCTATGCTGATTTCAATTTTTTTCAATCAAACTTTCTCGAATTGAAATTAGTTGATGTTATTTGGAGAATCAAATCATATCTCATAAATCAAAGTGATGTATATGGTAATTGAGTCCATAAGATCTAAACCCTACAATAGGGATGTTACTTTGCTTCTACATCAGAATCTGTGCGTGTCAAGACAGATACATACAAATGATTGTATTATCCTCTGCAGTTGCAGCTCCAAACATCCGACTTTCCATCCACCATGTCCTATCCTTCCAGCAACATAACCCTAGACGCTTTACTCTAACAATCCTTCGACCTCAGAATGACCCAGCCCCCCTCACCCTGACCCCAGGTTCTCTTCTTGCTCTTTATGCTGCTTAAATTCCATGGTCAATAATCTCATCACTCTATTAACGTGTACCCTCAATTCCTTCCTCCCTCTCACTTCTTCAGACTCGTGTGGCTAAATCACAATGCTAGTTAAATCCCAACTATTCACCTTGGCAGCTGACTCTGGTCAAAGGAATACATACCCATGCTGATTCGTTTCACCTTAATTTCATGATTAAAAGAGCCCTGTAATACTTCCCAACAAACATAAGTGCATTTTTCCAGTTCATTCCCTTTTCCCCTCTAGCTACTGCGTACTTTCTCCTCTCCCATATAATCTCCAACACCTCTTCCTCTAGAGAAGGACCTTAAGGTTTTCATCTTTGTTTCCTATTCAGAACTATAAGCACTGTTTTTCTTATGCTATTGGAAAACCAGGAGACTTAAATCAGCCATATGAGATAATCAACAAGTCTAACCATAACCATTTAATTTGGCCTGGGGACCATTCTGGAATGTATGTGTTTCGTGTGAAGATCCTGGATCCAAACTATAGGTGAATATAAATGTTTTATTATAATAGTTTTAGCATTTGTTTAAAGGGATAATGATGAGGTTGAATACAATGTCCAATAAATGAATTACACTGAAACATAGCAACATCACAAAAGGCAAGAGGGAAGACCATAGCTAGTAGAAAAAATAAAAATACCATAGAGTCTGGGGTCACCACTACTAGAAAAATTTCATGAAATGCTAACTCAAAAAGATATGTGTACCCTCATGTTGATAACAGCATTATTTACAATAGCCAAGACATGGAAGCAACCTAAGTGTCCATTAGTGACTGAGTGATAAAGAGAACATGGTATATATAAATATACAATGAGACGTTATTCCGCCATAAAAAAAAAAGAAGGAAATCCTCTACTGCAAGAAAGAAGAAAAATCTCAAAACAACTCAACTTTACACCTCATAGAACTAGAAAAAGAACAAAGCCCAGAGTTAGTAAAAGGAAGGAAATCGCAAAGATCAGAGAGGAAATAAACCAAATAGAGACTAACAAGACAATAGGAGAGATCAAGGAAACAAAGTTGGTTTTTAAAAAAAGATAAATAAAATAGACAAAATTTTAGCTAACCTCAATATGAAAAAAAGAGAGAGTACTCAAATAAAATCAGAAATGAAAGAGAAGTTACAACTGATACCAAAGAAATATATAGGATCATAAGAGACTACTATGGACAATTATACACCAACAAATTGGACAACCTAGAAAAAAATGGGTAAATTCTTAGAAACATACAACCTACCAAGACTGAATCATGAAAAAATGGAAAATCTGATCAGAATGATAACTAGTAAGGAGAGTGAATCAGTAAGAAAAAAACCTCTCAAATAACAGAAGTCCAAGACCAGATGGCTTTACTGATAAATTCTACCAAACATTTAAAGAATAATAGCTTTCCTTCTCAAACTCTACCAAAAAATGTAAGAGGAAGGAATATTTATAAACTCATTCTGTGAGGCCAACATTACTAATACCAAAGCCAGACAAGGATACTACAAGAAAAGAAAATTACAGGTCAATATCCCTGATGAACATAGATACAAAAATCCTCAATGAAATATTAGCAAACTGAATTCAACAATACATTAAAAAGAATCAAGGACGCCTGGGTGGCTCAGTTGGTTAAGCAACTGCCTTTGGCTCAGGTCATGATCCCAGCGTCTTGGGATCGAGTCCCACATCGGGCTCCTTGCTCCGCAGGGAGCCTGCTCCTCTCTCTCTGCCTCTGCCTGCCTCTCTGCCTGCTTGTGTTCTCTCTCTGTTAAATGAATAAATAAAATCTTTAAAAAAAAATCATATACTATTATCAAATGGGATTTATTCCAGAGATGCAAGAATGATTTGACATCTGCAAATTAATCAATGTGATATGCCACATTAACAAAATGAAGGATAAAAATCAGATGATCATCTCAGTAGATGCAGAAAAGCATTTGACAAAATTCAACATTCATTTATTATAAAAATTCTCAACAAAGTAAGTGTAGTAGGAACATACCTCAACATAATAAAGGCCATATAGGACAAGCCCACAGCTAACATTATACTCAGTGGTGAAAAGCTGAAAGCCTTTCCTCTAAGGCTTTCAGGAACAAAGATGAGAAACAAAGATGCCCACATAGAGTTGGAAGTCCTATCCAGAGCAATTGTAGAAGATACCAATGAATGGAAAGATATTCCGGGTTGGAAGAACAAATATTGTTAAAATGTCCATACTACTCAAAGCAGTCTACAGATTCAATGCAATCTCTATCAAAATTCCAATGGCATTCTTCACAGAACTAGAACAATCCCAACATTTGTATGTAATGACAAAACAAAAACAAAAACAAATAGCCAAAACCGTCTTGAGGAAGAAGAACAAAGCGAGAGGCATCACACTCCCTGATTTCAAATTATACTACAAAGCTATGGTACTCAAAACAATATGGCCTCAGCATAAAACTGAACACATACATCAATGGAACAGAATAGAGAGGCCAAAAGTAAACCTAGGCATATGTAGTCCATTAATTTCTTATGAAGTAGCCAAGACTATATAGTGGGGAAAGGACAATCTCTTCAATAAGTGGTGTTGGGAAAACTGGACAGCCACATGCAAAAAAATGAAACTAGACCACTATCTCACACCACACACAAAAAATAACTCAAAATGGATTAAAGACTTGAAAGTAAGACCTTATGCCATAAAGCTTCTGGAAGAAAACTTAGTAAGCTCCTTGATTTCAGTCTTGGCCATGATTTTTTGGACTTGACATCAAAAGCAAAGGCAACAAGAGTGAGAATAAACAAGTGGGACTATGTCACACAAAAAAGCTTCTGCACAGCCAAGGAAACCATCAACAAAATAAAAAGTCAAAGTCAAAACAAAAAGTCAATAAGAAATCACACATCCAATAAGGGGTTAATATACAAACTATACAAAGAATTCATACTATGCGATACAAAACAATCCAATTAAAAAATAGACTGAAGGGTGCCTGGGTGGCTCAGTTGGTTGAGCAACTGCCTTCGGCTCAGGTCATGATCCCGGAGTCCCGGGATCGAGTCCCACATCGGGCCCCCAGCTCCACGGGGAGTCTGTTTCTCACTCTTACCTTCTCCCTTCTCATGCTCTCTCTCACTCTCTCTCTGTTTCCTAATAAATAAATAAAATCTTAAAAAAAAATAGACTGAAGATCTGAATAGAAATTTTTGAAAGACATACAGATGGCCAGTGGGTCAATGGGTCCTCAACATCACTAATCATCAGGGAAATGCAAGTCCAAAGCTCAGCAAGATATCGCCTCACACCTGTTAGAATAGCCAGTCTCAAAAAGACAAGAGATAACAAGTGTTGGCATGGATGTGGGAAAAAAGGGAATCCTGTGCGCTCTTGGTGGGAATGTGAATTGGCACAGCCACTATGGAAAACACTATGGCGTTTCCTCAAAAAGCTAAAAATAGAATACCATATGATCCAACAATTCCTCCGCTAAGTATTTTTCCGAAGAAAATGAAAACCCTGACTTGAAACGAAACGATGCAGCCACATGCTCGTTGCGGCATCATCCACAGTAGCCAAGACATGGAAATAATGCATGGGTCCATCAATGGATGAATGGGTAAAGAAAATGTGATGGATAGATGATAGATGATGATGATAGGTAGAGTAGATAGATAGATAATAGATATATTCCTAGATACATATCTATATCTATATATATAATGGAATATTATTCAGCCATGAAAAAGAAGGAAATCTTGCCATTTGCTACAACATGGATGGACCCTGAAGGCATTATTCTAGAGTCTACTTTGGTTTGAATCCTACTTTTGCCACTGGTAGATATGTGATCTTAAGCGAATTGCTTAGTCTCTGCGCTTATTTATTTATTTGTAAAATAGTATTCCGATCAGAATAGTATTCTGATCTTATAATATTCCGAGGATTAAATGGAAGTACCTGAGTAAACATCCCTAATTTTGCTCAATCGAGTCAGGTTCCTTTCTTCTCTTTTCTCCCACATGAAGATAGGTGAAATGCTATCATTAATGTTTATTTAGCTCTGTCTTGTCTCATTCCAAGCAATCTGCTAAATCATGAGAGATACTCAGTAACTTTAGAAATAATAACACAATGCCCTGTATCAAACTCTGGACATTCTTAGCTGCCTGAGTCAGCCTACATCAGGGGAATGTCACAGGCTCGTTGAGCAGAAAAACCTGAATTCAAATCCCAGCTCTGCTGACAACTGCCAACATTTGCAAGTAGCTTAACCTGCCTGAGCCTCTGTTTCTTTCCAGAAGAAAGGGTTGCTACGAGGATTGGGCGGATCACTCATGTAGGGCGTTCAGTCCACCGCCTGGTCCACAGCAAATGCTCAGTTAGTATTCATTCTCAACAAGTACTAATGCTCAGTAAAACATTAAGACTATTATTAACATTATTCTTGTGATCACCTTGGGACCCACTATCAAAACAATGTCAGGATGTTAGGAGGGCAGTGAGGGTGCACTGACAAGCTCTGAGAAATCGTGTAGCAAGCATCCCGAACCACATATATGGAAAAATCACCACAATTGTGTTATAAATGCCTCCCTTCTCTCCACTACCGAGAAAATGACACCTTCCTTAAGATTATCTATGCGTCAATCATTACCATAAAGATTTGGGGGGAGGCTTTTCATATGTTTCACTTAATTTAACTGTTAATATTATTTGTCTCATTTGCAGTTTCTGTAACCTAACAACTATATTTGCGATAGAGACCTTTGGAATGATTCCCAGGTAATGACCACTACCTAAGCAGGCTTTAGCAAGGGAAGTTGTAAAAGTTGGACAGGAAAGGCACGTCTCCCCCATTTCCCTGGGACCCTACTACTTCTGCCCCTTATGTGACATCCTCAAATTGTATGTATCAATTATCCCAGGGACACAACAGGAAGGAATTTCTGAGAATTGTTGCTGCAGCTGGGGTCCCATTTTGTCCCATCCCCTCAGTGGCCACTGTCTTCCCATCAAACACATCTTTGAAACCCACCTAAAGGGCAGATCATGGGCTGCAGCATGGGAGGAGACAGTGGCTGGTTGAGTCAGCCCTCAACCATCATCAAGTCCTGGCCATCATTCTGATATATCCAGAGACAAGTTGTAAAGGCACGTTCCTGGACTCCAGTCTCCTTGGAGAGCAAAGTCTTAATGCTAACACTGCGACACAAATGATTGCTTCTCAGTCCTGGGCCTGGTTTTTGGCATTCTTTTTTTTTTTTTTTTTAATGTTAAGCAAAAATGAAAGACAAGCAATGAAGTTACTCATGGCCCTACTTTAAATATTACTGACTCTTTGATATTTTGTGCCAATGGAAGAGTAACATTGTAAATAACCTACAAATGAGAGAAGGTACCCGTTATCTCCAAGTGACTTTGGGAAACATCTGTGGCCTTTGGCAGTGACCGCGCTTCCTCATGAGATTGCTGTGTTTGATTTAGATGAATATTAAGAACATACGTGCACCCAAGAACCCACTGTCAGAAGGGGGCATTGGTGAGTTGGAGAGGAGAGACAACAGTGAAGGAGGATTTCACCTATTTGCCCCAGCTCGCCTCCCAGGAGCTAGGTTCCAGCAGCCGGGGGATATGGTACAGCTTAGGGGGTTGTCCCTAGGTTAGTAATGGCCGCTTCGTCTCTATTTCCAGCTGAGCCCCAAAGTGGGAGCAGTGGTGGCCATCTTCCTAGTGAGAAAGCCTTTCTCATGAGCAAACATCGGCTGGAGATCAGGCTGTAGGAGGCAAAGACCATGGTACTTCCTTGGCTTCTGAAAGACTCAGCCACTCCCCCAAATTTTCCACTGTGTCCTCTGGAGTTGTTACCTTTTAACCAGCAAACTCACCTAAATCCTCAATCGTCCTCTGAGCTCCCCCTCTATGTCCCTCTGTTCCCTGAGGCACTGCTTCACCTTCAGGCCTCTAGAGTGATGGCTGTCTACTTTCCAACGACCCCTCCCCCTCCCAGGTGTTCAAGGGGCCATTACCACTTCCTGACCATTATTTATCCCCGGTCTTCTAAAACAAAACCAAAAAAAAAAAAAAAACTTTTTTAAACACACATCCTTTTTTACTTACTATTTCCTTTACATTTCCAAGTGTATTACTTCAGTAACACCTGCTACTACTCCCTTACCCCGCTGGGATTGGACCCCCCCCAAATCTGGCAAGCGCTCAACTACCTATTTTTCTGATTACACCTGAGCAGCCAACAGTTGGTAAAGAACATTACACAACAGGACTGATTAATCCCCAGCTTCATACAGGTTGTCGACACTACTTGAGAATCTTGGTACCTTTCTCTGGTCAACCAGTATCTCCACTCCCCGTAACTACCTCCGACCTTATCAAATCGGCTTCCTCTTTGGACGTCTTTCCCTAACAAACATCGGATGAGCTTGTTTCCACCATTACAAAGAACTTAGAAGCTCACCAGCCGGGACACTCCCGATTCCAGATTCCTGATAACACACCTACTAACACCTCTGTCCATTCTCTCCTTTTTCCATCCCGTTAAAATTAAAGACATTTTATTCCTCCTCTTTTAAGTATAATTCTTCCACGGGTGCTTTGAACCCTCCTACTTTCCACTTTCTAAGGAAACTTCCAAATCAATTATTTCTTCTCTCTTTTATATATTCAACTTTCCCCCTCAACTGGATCCTCCCCATAAGCTTTTAATCACCCCCCCAAGTTTTTAATAAATAGAAATAAAACCTCAACCTCCACCCCTCTCCAGCTGCCATTCTCTCTCCACCCTCCTTTTCGAGACAAACTTCTCAAAAGGCTTGTCTGCATCGTCTCCTTTTCCCTATATTCTATCCCTGTTTCCCCTGAACCACCCAATCTGCTTTCTGTCTTGTTACTCCACACACAACCTCTCAGCACTAGTTTCTGAATTAGAGAAAAGAGCCACCTTTCCCGGTCTTGAAGGACTGGTCCCAGGTAGGAAATGGACCTTATTCTTCAGCCTGGCCCTAGCTCTTTGTTGTCTCTTAAACCTTTGATTGTCCATGATGCCTTCTTAGCTCCCGAGATCTGCCAGCATCCCAAAGTCCTCCATCAGGACCTAGATGCGGGTCGGTTGGAAGCTGGACCCTCAGACAGCCTCTTTTAAAGAATGCGAATAGTCCTCTTTCATGGAAAGACTGGGAGCTGGGCATTTCAGTCCACTGTCTCTGTGCTGAGGGGCGCAAGGCAGGGTTTAGCCGCTTCAAGTCCTCGGGACCCCTTTGGTCGGCTATAACCTTGGGGATCTCATAGACTCTGAGCTCCCAGCTTCTCCCTGGAGCAAAGAGTTTGGACGCAACATTGAGTCCCAACTTATACAAGTTCCACTGGAGGGACAAGTTCCCGAATACTTAGCTCTGAAAGCCACCTGGAGGCTCAGAGTCCCCTCCTGGTCTTATGTTACTGTGCTGGGTGTGGGGTTTATGGTGACACTGTGTCTCAGTCTCTTCTGGGCTAGACTTTTTTCCTCACTCACCCAATGTGTAGATGTTGCTTTCAGCTAGTTTCTGGATTTCTTTCAATTAGCAATAATCGCACCTCCAAGAAATCTCATTGGCTAGGATACTGCCACTGCGCAATGCTAGTTTCTGGATTTCTTTTGGAGGGAACTGTCCCTTAGGTAGCCCACGGCATGGGTGTGACTGTGGAAGGTGAGTTCAGAAGCCTCCCTTGTCACCATCTCGAACTGGAACTGGCCGAAACCGAACCTGATAGATATTGGCCAGTCCTCATCTCATTTCACATTTCGTCAGTGTTGACTTTCCCTTTGACCGCGATATTGCTTTATGGGTTTTCCTAAACTTCTTCAGCCATGCTTTCTCAAGTAAAGAGAGCCTTGAACTCCTTTACTGGCCCGTAAATATTGATTTCCCTCAAGGCTCAGCCCTGGTCTTGTGAGCTTCTCACTTTGGTGAGCTCAATGACTTCCAAATCATATCTCTGGCCCATCCAGAGCCATACATCCCACCATCCATTAACCTCTTCCCTTAGATAGTTCACAGACTGGTCAAACTGGACATGCCCCAAGATGATCTCATGATCTTATCACCCACGCCCTCGCCCCATTATTTGTCCCACTCTAAAAGGGAGCCATCAGGGTAATTGCATACGCTGTTATTGTGCAGCTCTAAGAATCCATTCTCATGGGCTATAATATGAATGGTGCCTTCTGGAGACAAACAGTGTGGCAACCCTGTTTTCCAGAGTTCCCTCTCTCAGGAAAGAGCACATTGAATTGTACAAGCCAAATATCTACATATCATTTCAAAAGAAAAAATAAGAACCTCCCCCCCCCCCAAAAAGACAGAAAACCTAGAGCTGTGTTCACTTTCTCTGTTTTCCCTGGCTCATCCAAACAGTCACTGGCTCCCATTCATTTAATCTCCTGAATCGCCCTCAGATGAATCCACAGCTTACCAGCCCCATCTGGTTGTCTGGTTGTCTCACCAACCCCCGTTGTCTCGGATGGGCGCTACCGCAATAGAAACCTGACAGATCTCCCCTCATTCGTTTCTATTTTCTTCTGGTTCATTTTCTTCACTGGAGCCAAAGTGATCTTCTCCATTTGATCTTCTCAATTTAAAATTTTCTCAAATTTTAGAACTTGAAACCCTTAAGGTTCTTTCCTTAAAATGATAATTCCTCAATATGGCCTATAAGACCTTCCATGATCAGGCCACCCCCTACTTCTCTAATCTCGTCCTGCATTATGTTTCCCCTCATCATCTCCGCTCTAGACCCACCAACCTTTCAGTCCCCAACCTTCAGCATCCTCTGTCCCAGAGCAGGACCTTTGCATATTCTATTTCTTCCATCTGGCAACTCTTCCTTCCTCTCTTTATCTACTTAACTTCACCAAATACATTTCCATTTAATTCTTCAAATTTTAGGATAATTATCTTTTCCTCCATGGAGGCATTTCTTGACCCTATCACCAGGTCGAATCCTGCTATAGTAAGCTTTCATTGCATTGTATAGCTCTCCTACTTAGTTCTAATCACAGTGCAATTTTATATTTCTTTTCTCATCATTGATTAACAATAATGTCCCCACTAAAATGTAAGCTCTCTAAAGAGAAGGGGACCATGTCTATTATTACTTATCATTGTTTTCCCAGGCACTACCCCAATACCTGGCTCATATCAGATGATTTGTCAAGTTAGTAATTAACTTCCAGGAAGGAAACCATTCACTGGAGCCAGACTAAGCTTGTATCCACATAGGAGGAAGGTCAGAATAGGAGGACTAGGACCTGGGGAAACCGTAACACTGCAAATAAATAATTACGGCCTAAAAGGGAACCAAAAACTAAAGTCAGATACCAGGACGCCAAAGAGAAAGTAGCACAGCGTTTGGCTCAAGCAGTAAATCCACTCTGGTAGGAGGCAGCCATGCCAAGTCCCAGCTGAAGGGGCAGATGTCTGGCACCCAGCCGAACGTAGCATCTAATAAGTGGTGTACATATATGCGCATGCGTGCATGCACGCACGTGTGTGCACACACACACACACACCTGATGGACCCTCCAGTGCCTCCAATTCAATATGCCCCGAAGTAAACCAACTGTATTTACATGCCTTCACTAAAGTGTTCTTCCTTCCAAATGTCCTCCATGAGTGAATGGTGATGACATCTCCACAGTCACCTCATGCCAACGCTTGGGAGACATCCTTTACTCTCAAACCCCACCTCTCAACACTCACCAAGACCAATTCAGTCTGACTTCCAAATCTGTCTTAGATCCATCTTTTTCTCTCCTTCCTCAGCCACTAATGTAATTAAGCCCATCATCACACTTGCATTATTAAAAAAAAAACAGAAACCCTCAAAACTGAGATTTCTCCCTCCGCACTCATACTTCCCATTCATCCATTGGGTGAAGACCCTACAAATCTTCCAAAATCCACACCCTATAGCTTTGTAAAAGCTCTCTCTCTCTCACCTCCAACCCCCAGTCATTTCTCATCTCTACCACTCTGCCTACTGCCTGAGCTCTAATCATGCTGAACTAGTTTTAGTTCCAGAATGTCTGGGGTGATCCTAAGGTTTTCCCATGCCTCCGCAACTTTGTATAGCCCTCTCCCTCGGCCTAGAACTCTATGCCCACCTGTCTCTTCCTCGAGAACTTCCTTCCTTCCAGGCATTTTTATCTAGAGAACTCATTCTAAGGCTCTGAGTCCTACTCCTATCCAGCTAACTCAAAGGTCTCCTCCCCTGGAAGGCCTTCTTTTATGTCTGGCCCCCGAGAATTTTATATTTCTTTCTCTCATTCTATTAATCACACTGTCTATTCTCCTCCCTAGTCACTAAGAGGCAAACATCCTGAGGGTAGATAAGATGTCTTACTGATCTTTGTTTTCTGTCAGTAGCATAGGAACCAGCCATTCAAAGATTGTTTGACTAAATAAATTAAGAACCAAAGTGACTGATGACTTCTATTGACTTTTTTTTTTTCTTATTTCAGTCCAAGTGGCTACCTGGTTGCTGCCTTCCTCTTTGTCCTGATGCTACTGTTCTTCAGTATTCTAGTTTTGAGCTATTTCCATTATATGAGGATTTATAAACAATATCTTCATGAGCCAGCTAACAGATATGAAATAAAACAAAAGAATAATTAGGAAAAATGAGTTTGTTTCGTATGGATATATACGTATATGTAGAGAGTGTATATATATACTTAGTGTGTGTGACTAAGAAATACTAAGGATAACACATAGTATGTATCAACAAATTCAAGCTCTAAAAATGTTCTTAAATTACCCCAAGACAAATATTCTCATATCTACTGTGTGTTATAAAATTAATTTTAAGGTGTTTGCCCTCACCTTAAGGTACTCTATATACTCTTATGTGGCTTTTTAAAAAATTAAAATAAAATAAAACTAAATTTGCCTATTAAAATCCTTCCTAAGAATGAAAGTAAACTTTTGAAAGTGTGTAAATACATCAATATTATTTTAGGTTGGGGGAGGGGCAGAGGGAGAGGGAGGAGGAGGAAGCCGACTCCTCCCTGAGCCCCGAGTCTAGCTGAGCACGGAGCCTAACTCAGGGCTAAATCTCACAACCCTGAGATCATGACCTGAGCTGAAATCAAGAGTTGAACACTTGAGCCATGCAGGTGCCCCTCAATTATTTTTTTTGCGTGAAACTTTTCATATGAAACTTCATATGGCTGTAGTTTATGTATAAAAGTCTTAATGTGTCAATAATCTGTCTTAAATGTATTTCGGAAGTTTCTCTCTTGGTAGATTCACACGTGAAATGTACAACTCTTTATATGGAAAATGAGAAGCTGATGCTCTAAGCTTTAATTTTATGTTTTAGAATATGATTTTCATGTTCAGCAGAAGCTCCTTAATTTACTCAAATGTTACCACAGCTTTCAAACAATTAGTGTTTGTAACAGAGTTCAACTAGAGGAGCAGAACTTGTGAGAGGTGTGTGTGTGTGTGTGTGTGTGTGTAAAGAGATTTAAAAGAACTGGCTTATGTGATTGTGGAGGCTAGCTAAACAAGTCTGAAATCTATAGCACAGACATCAAGAATAGAAGATCACAAAAAATAGAAGAGCAAGGTGGAACTCCATGGGCACAGATCAAAGCTGTCGTCCATAATTAGAATTTCTTATTTTACCAAAATCAAGAACAAGGAAGGGATACCTGCTATTCATCACTGTTTTGAAAGTTCTGACATTACAAAAGGAAAATAAAATGAAATGACCATTATAAATACTGTGAGAAAGGAGATAAAAAAAATCCTCTCTTTCAATAATAAGTGGTCTAGCAAACCCAAAATTAGTAACAAGAATTACTAGAGTAAGATAACTTGATGGCTCAATATGAGAAAACTATTTAAAAACTAATACCTTTTCTAGGTGTCTCTAGGTGTCTGACTCAGGTCATGACCTCAGGATCCTAGGATCAAGGCCAATAGGCTCCCTGCTCAGCAGGAAATCTGCTTCTCCCTCTCCCTCCCCCCTCCCCCCTGCTCCTGTGCTCGAGTGTCTCTCTCTCTCTCTTTCTCTCTCTCTCTCTCAAGTAAACAAAATACCTATTCTCTGTAATGTTATATAATGGCAATAGAAGAAATAATAAGTAATTTACTCATTGTAATGACAAATTATATGGAATTAAATTTAATATAAAAGGTGTAGGACATACATGAAAACAATCTTTAAAATCTTTATTGAAGGAGGTGAGACAAAATCTGATAAAAAATATTTAATAGGGAAAAAAAAGAAGCAAAACTACCCAATAGAAATAAGAGCAATGAATATAGTCGTTTTACAGCGGGGTATACCCACATAGCCAATAAACATATTTAAAAAAAGTATTTTTTAGTGTTTACTACGTGCCATGAATTGTTCTAATAATCTACCTAACCCTCTTTAACGGCGAGATGGGAGTGTTATTGTTCCAATACAGAGATAAGGAAATTGGTACAAAAAGGGTAAATAATGTTTGTAAGGTCCCACAGCTGATAAGAGATGGAGCTGAAATTCACACTCAGGCACGGGGGCTCCAAATCCGGGTTCACCCCCCTAGGATGCTGGAGCTCGCCAGCCATCGGAAACATACAAACCAAAGTTACAGTGAGGCTCGCACTCCTCACCTGAGGGCACAAACTCGAAAAGGTAATACCCTTGGGAAGGAAAGAGGGTCAGGGATGGGAAGGAAAGTCTCTTTTTTGAAAAACGAGTGCGAATGGGGGGAAGAGGCAAAAGGGAGGGAGAGAGAAAGAATCCCAGGCCAACTCCTCGCTGAGTGTGGAGGCCCTTGTGGGGCTGATTCCACGACCCTGAGATCATGACCTGAGCCCGAACCAACATGCTCAACCCACTGAGCGACCCAGGCGCCCTGGGGAAGGAAATTCTCCTGCACTTCAGAAGGAAAAGCAAATTATTTCAGCTTTTTTGGAAAGCACTCCAATAAGATCTATTAAAAATGTATCTGCTCTTGGACCCAGAAATTCCACTCTTAGGAACCTATTTATGGGATGTCATTGGTTGCCATGACAAAACTCTACAAAAAAAAAAAAAAAAGAATGCCTATCAATAGGTGAATAGTTGAATAAATGATTGCACATTGGCCACACGGATCAGTCTGTACCAGTTGATTTAAAAGGTTTTCCACAAGGTTTTGTTAGATGAGAAGAGTAAGCCACAGAGAAGTAGTTACAGTGCGATCCTATCATATAAACCAAAGAAAAGCTCTGAGTATGAGAGCGTGAAGAAACCTACCGAAAGATACGTATCATTTCATTAATATTGGGTGCATGCGCACGTGCATGTCACTGTGGGAGGGGGAGTGGGGATGTACCAAGAGATGCAGAGGGGAAGTGATGAATCGAACCCTTAAAACTGTGAAGAGGGAAACAAAAAGAGGAACAGCGTGGGAAACTTGCTCCTAATTGCAGAACCGAGTGTCTGCACAAAGACAAATGAAAGGGCCATAGGCACCCAATTTAAAATGATGTAATTCCAGGTGGTATTTGCTTTCTTGCTACTGTTTCCTGCTCCATTGAACTTACACTATTTTCTTGAAAGATTTTATTTATTTGAGAGAGAGCACAAGAGAGACAGAGCTCAAGCAGGGGGAGCAGCAGGCAGAAGCAGGCTCCCCACTGAGCAGGGAGCCCGATTCGGGACTCCACCCTTGGGCCCTAGGATCCTGACCTGAGCCGAAGGCAGACACTTAACGACTGAGCCACCCAGGTGCCCTAAATTACATATTTTTAAAATTGAAATGTAATTGACATAACATTGTATAATTGTATAAATGTAAGATGTACAATGTGTTGATCTGGTACATTTATATGCTGCAGTAGGATTACCATTGTGGCAGTAGCTAACCCCTCAATCATGTCACGTAATTATTGTCACTTTTTTGCGATACCAACAATCAGGATCTGATCTCTCAGCAACTGTGAAGTTTAAAGCGCTAGGTATCGTTGACTACGGTGGTGATGCTGTACAACAGCCCTCCAGGGGCTATCATCTCCTAGCCCCTACTTCATCCCCCCAGCCCTCTGCGTCTGGTAACCCCCAATCTACTCTCTGTTTTTATGAGTTTGCCTTCTCAGGATTCCACGTATAAGTGAGATCATGCAATATTTGTCTTTCTCTGGCTTATTTCACTTAGCATAAAGCCCTCAAGCTCCATGCTATCATTGCAAATAGCAGGCTCTCCTTTCTTGTGGCTGAATAATATTCCACTGTGTGTGTGTGTGTGTGTGTGTGTGTGTGTGTGTAATGTATACGGCATCATTTTTATCCCTTCATCCCTTGACACTCCAGTTGTTTCCACATCTTGGCTATCGTAAATTATGTTTCAATAAACATGAGAATGCCTATTATTTCTTCCAAGTCCTCTTTTCATTTCCTTTGGCGATAGACCCAGAACGGAATTGCTGGATCACGGGACAGCTTTATTTTTAATTTTTTGAGCAACCTCCATACTGTTTTCCATAGTGGCGGAAGAAATTTGCATTCCCACCAGCAGCGCCCAAGGGGTCCGTTTTCTCCCCATCCTCACCATTTATCACTCGACGACCTGCAGAACGTTGGTGAAAGGGAGAGCCCCAGCAGTTGAAAGCTAAGCGTGAGAACCATAGCACCTCCGTGGCGACTTCCATAGAGATCATTATCGCCAGTAGCAGGACGAGAGACACGATTGAAGACCTTGGATCCCAGGGCTCTAGAGATGTTTTGAACCCTCAACCAAGGCAGATCTGTGATGCTGAGGTCAAGGTGCTCAGAGGGCAAACTGGGGCTCAAAACTGGGACAGGGTCGTCTGGATGCCCGCCTTCTGGGCACGCAGACATTGGCCATCCGTCTCTAGTAAGAGCCACAGCTTCCGGTCTGGAGGGTGCTGTGGAGGCCACCCGCTCACGAGAGAACACGTACCCTCCCCCCCATCTGCCGTCCTGGGTTAAATCCCAGCCTAACCCAGCTGGGGACATGCTGCACCTGGTAAGGGAGGAAGGAGGACAAAATAAACCTGCAATACACCTGAAATTGGATTCCAAGGGTTCTTTAAAACTGGATAAGCAAGTTTTTGTTGACCCGGAGGCACTTTCTCAGGATATGGGATTTACCAAACACCCTAGCGAGGACCCTAAGGGACGGGGCAAACTTACTTCCGGCTCTTAGAAACCTGGAAAAAAATGGCAGCCAACTCTGAGCAAGCAGAAAAGCCTGAGTGGCCTGGCGGGTGGTAGAGGAAGGAATCAAGCAGCTCAGGGAGGTGACGGCTGGCATGGAGGCATTATGTGAGGTCCAGACGGCACACCATTGCTCGAGGACAGTGGGATGGGGGGACCACCAGCATCACGGAGACGCCCAGTGGTGGCCACAGCAGCCAAGGATGAGGGCAAGGGAGGCCATCGCGGGGTTTATTAACACTCTTGGGGAGGATGAGGCCTCAAAGTAAGAGAGGGAAGGCCCCTGACTTCTAGAAGCCGGGAGACGACTACCATGATGACAGTCAAGTAGCCAAGGGGACTTGACCCGGAGGGAACTGTACTCAACACAACACGCCGGTGTTAGTGGCAAAATTGTCAGACAGCCAACAAGGCTCCTGATTACATCCATTAAAGGAGGAAAAATAGAGGAGCTGGCTAAGGGTAATTGTTCCGATACAAAGTCACAGTCCTTTGCTCCTGTCCCCAGACCTGAGTGGATTACCAGATCCAGAATCTGCCAATTCTCTAGGAAGAAGGACCCGACAATACCGTGAGAAGTCCAGACCATGAAAATTCCCCCCAGAGTCCTAGGGCCACTTACTCAGGTGACCTACCGGTGAAAGGGGAACAACTAGACATTTTGAGGACAATTAGATACAGGTTTGAGTTGACATCGATCCACGGAGACCCAAGGTGTTGTCAAGCCCCCTTTACAGTGGGGACCTTGAACTCGGGTATCCAGTGTGCACCTATTAACCCGGCAGGTGCACTCTTCTCTGTCCCATGAGAAAAGAAGATCCGAAACAGTTCACATTCACATGGAAAACAATATTCCATTATCTGCCCATCTTACAGAATTCCCAAGGATGCATCCTCATACGGGTCACCAAAATGGCAAGCGAAGTCCGTGTCTGGTCTGGTCACAGAGTTCGGGACGCGATGCTGTCGTGGGACCCAGGTCTTTTTGTACCGATTAAGAACGAAACAGCCCCTAGGGCAGCTGATCACCCAGATTTCAACAAGGATGAGTTCTATCTTTAGTGCCAATATGGAATCATTCTGGGGACATGGGAAGCATGGCATGGACAGGGGAGCTATGCTGAACTCTTACCACGTAGCCAGGAACAATTAAATGTCTTGCATAAAGTGATCAAGAGCAGAAGTGCCTACCCTGAGCAGCTACTTCAACGACCTGCTATCAAAGACTGATCAAAGATCAGTCGCTTTCCCTGTCCCATCCATAAGCTGGTTCAATTATCAATGGCTTAAGGAATATTTTGTGGGAGGTCATATAAGGCTCCTACCAGTCTCAAATCTGCCTTTCTGGCTGCAGCGAAGGCTGGAACTCCGGTCAGTTTCTCTGGTCCCACGCCCTGGAGGAGGGTCACTGGCAAGCAAGGAGGAGGAACAAGGGCTTCCTGTCCCCGCCTTTCCTGTGTGTGTGAACTTAGCCACATCCATTCACCCCAGCAAGGCTGTGGGCTTCAGTAGCACTGTTTGATTTCTAACTCAAACTTGTAAAAACCTTCCAAGACCGGCATCATCGTGCCCCAGGGACACTAAACACAACTCAAGGGGACTCTCCTCCAAGCTTTAAAACTCTTTAAATTTAAAATAAAGTAAAATTAAAAAACAAAAAACCTCTTTAAGTTCCAACCTCTTTGTTCCCCAAGGCCTAGGGATGAAAACTGCTGCCAGTGCTGACTACCTCTGTGACACCTCGGTGCTCCCTTATTTGTCTTTTTAGGTCTCTGATAGCCAATTTACATTTATATTACATTTTATAGGAAATGTTCCTTATATTAAATTTTCTGTGTTAATATTTATATTACATTTCCTCTGTTTATATTAAAATTTCTCTTGCTATTTTCTTGACTATTACTAGAACAACTCCTGAAAACTACCCCCCCAAAAAGCCTCCTTTTTACGCTCAACTACTGCTTGTCTCCTTCAAATTAAATGATAAATTAATGAATATATACGTTTTTTCAGGTCTTCGACTGGTTTGTAAGCTTCATGAGGGCAGCAGTCTTGTTTTACCACAATGTACGAGTGACACACAGTGGTTGACACCTAAAAGGTGTTCCTTTAATACTTGGCTCAATGAGGGGCACCTGGGTGGCTCAGTGGGTTAAAGCCTCTGCCTTCCGCTCCAGGCGTGATCTCAGGGTCCTGGGATCGAGCCCCGCATTGGGCTCTCTGCTCGGCAGGGAGCCTGCTTCCCCCTCTCTCTCTGCCTGCCTCTCCACCTACTTGTGATCTCTCTGTCAAATAAATAAAATCTTTCAAAAAAAAAAAAATCCTTGCTCAATGAATGAGTGATGGACAATTTCAGTTATTGGTGGATCAATACCTAAATTACAAACAAGTCATTTCATCACCAGACAGTGAATTCTCTTGTGTCTGATGAATGTGAAATGATCGTGGGACATCCTGTGTGGTAGAGAGAATAATAGCTCTCCAGAGATGTCCCCATCGAATTCTCCAGAACCCACAAATATATTACCTTATATAGGGACAAAGACATTGCAGGTATGATTAGTTAAGGATCTTGAGATGACATTATCGTGCATTATTCAGGTGGGCCAATGTAATCACAAGGGTCCTTCTAAGGGAAAGAGGGAGAATGGAGAGTCAGAGAAGATATGTAAAGTCAGGGCAATGTGGTCATGAGCGAAGGAATGAGAGCAGCCTCTAGAAGCTGAGAAAGGAAGCAGATTCTCCCCCTAGAGCCTCCAGGAAGAACACGGTCCTTGACTTTTAGCCCAGGGAGACCCATTTTGGACTTCTAACCTGTAAGATAAAAAATTTGTGTTATGTCATTTTAAACCACTAAGCAAGTGATCATTTGTAATAGTAGAATAGGAAATTAATACTTCTGGAGAAGTCCTATAGGCTGCAGGTTAAACTGGCCTAGTGCTCAAGAGAGACAAGGGAGGGACGCCTGGATGGCTCAGTTGGTTAAGCAGCTGCCTTCGGCTCAGGTCATGATCCCAGCGTCCTGGGATCGAGTCCCACATCTGGCTCCTTGCTCGGCAGGGAGCCTGCTCCTCTCTCTGCCTCTGCCTGCTTCTCTGCCTGCTTGTGTTCTCTGTCAAATAAATAAATAAAATCTTTAAAAAAAAAAAAAAAAAAGAGACAAGGGATGTAGGGATGGGGGCATCAGACTTTCAGCACGCGTGTGACAGTGACACAGTGACATGCGTGACAGTGACAGTGAGCAGATGAGATCACAAAGGGTAAGGCAAGTGTGGGGGTCAGAGGTGAAGTGAACCTGCGGTGTGAGCCCTCAGTAGTGCAGCTAAGACTAAGGGTTAAAGGATAGTGCCTTTCCCCCACACCTCTAGTTTGTTCAACAGGGTTAGGTGGCCAGGAAGGCCACAGTAGGAAAGGGAAGGGAAGCAAAGCAGGAGGGTACACCAGAAATTAATTTTAGAAATTTGTCCACAGCATGTCTGAGGACAACCAAATAATCACGCACACAGCACCTACCTTCACGCAACACTGGCAAGTGAATCCTATTTCCCTGGTATATTTGTTTTTTTCCCTATTCTACACCTCTCTTCAAATTCCCTATATCCCTCGCCTTGCCTCTCTGGCTCTCCAGTGATCATCTGGACTCTTATTCGTTGAGAAAAATCAAAGCAAATCACGAGAGAACATCTTCATTCCCCCACCTCCAAACTGCCTGAATGTTAGCTTTGCTATTCCCCTTTGACGAGATATTTGTCCAGACGGATATTTTTGCCAGTCAAATCTCAGTTTAAACCAAACCTCGTCACCAAGACCTTCCAGCTGCAGCTAATCTAAGATTACCGTCAATCACTTCATCCTATTTTGATTCTCTGCAAAGCACATATCACCCATATTTGTCCTTCCTCCTCTTGTTGACGGTGTTCCCCAGAGCCTCAACACGGCCGGGCACATGGCAGGCACACGACAAAGATTTGTTGAATAAATGAAAAAGCAACTACTGTGTCCTAGGGTTATGCTAATCTGTGAGTACCGCACCCTCTTCCCACGTCGGCAAAATAGTTTCATAAAATGTGAGATTTCGTATGAGTACTAACCGGACGCACGTTGTGCCCTTCCCCTACCCCCCTCCCCCCCCCAGGAACCTGCCTTCCTCTATTTCCCCACTGCTCCACGTGCGGAAAAAGAAAAATAAAAAGCAAGGAGGGTTTCGAAAACAGGGTCGTCACTGTGGTCTTTTGCCCCATTCCGCTAGCTTCCACGGGCTCAACGCGACCAAAACTAACCCCAGCGGCACCGACGAAGGGTTGAAGGTAGAGGACTTCACCTGCCGCCAAGGGCGGACCGCAGAGGACCGGCGCGGATCCCAAGCACTGCATGCTGGGAGCTGTAGTCTCCCGGGGAGGCCTGATGCAGTAAGAAGACCGGCCCCCGCGGCATGCTGGGAGCTGTAGTCGTGGAATATCGGACTCGGCGCTTCGAGCGGCGAGCCGGCGGGTCGGTGGCGGGGGGCGGTGTCCTTACTGCATGCCGGAAACTGTAGTCTTTCTGGGACCCCGCTCCTGCAGCGTGGAGAGGCGCCATTTTAGGTCCCGAGGTGGGGCCGCGCGGAGCCAGAGCGCAGGCGGGCTCAGCCCCGGCGCCGGGCCGGCCCCGCCCCCGGGGCGCCTGGCGCCCGCCCCCCGCCCCGCTCAGGCCCCGCCTTTCCCCACGTGTCCGCTGCGAGGGGAGGTGCCTGAGCTGGAGCGGGCCCGCCAGCGGTCCGGCCCCGTCGGCGCAAAGGGTCCTGTCGGCGGCGCCCGGGAGCGGCCCGGCTCCCCGATGCTCCCGCGCCGGCTGCCGCGGGCCGCGCTGTGCGCGTAGTGCCCGGCTCTGGCCCCCTGAAGTGCCCGCGGGGGTGGGAGCGGCCTCGGCCCCGCGGAGACGGAGCGGCTGGAGGACGAGGCGGCGGCCGCGGGGAGGAGGATGGGGGCTAACCAGTTAGTGGTGCTCAACGTGTACGACATGGTGAGTGCGGCCCAGGCCGGCAGCCTCCGGCCGCTCGGCGCGGGGCTCGGACCCCGGCCCCCGGCCCCTGCGCTTCCTGCCTCGCGTCTCCGCCTCCAGCTTAGTTCTCGGGGTGGGGGAGGGGAGTAGGAGGCTGTTGGAATCCTCGCGCACGTCGGCGGGCGGGCAGCGCTGCCCGGTCCGCCCGAGGGCTCCCGCCGGGGCTCGGGGCGGCTGGAGCCGCGGCGGTGCCCTCTGCGCGGCCCGGAGCCCGCGCCGGGCCCGACCCCTGGGCGGCGGATCGACGACCTTCTGGCGAAGCTTTGGTCCGGGAGGTCCGACCCCCCACTCCTGCCCCCCCCACCCCCGACGCCGGGCTGCCCCGTCCCCGAGCGCGGGTTCTCCCAGCCGCACACCTCTTCCTGCCCCGAGTCTGCAGGAACTCCCAAGCCCTTCCAAGTCCCGAAAGTCACAGCTGTCGGTGCCTGTGCTAGAATCTCGTCCAAGGTGAACGGGAGCCATCACCCCTTTGCCTCCAGGGCAACCTCATTAACGTGAACGAGGCTCCAGTTCAGCAAGCCCAGCTGAATTCTGTGGAGATCCTGGTGGGGCTCCTCTGCTAGCCTCTGAAGACCACTTTCCAGGTGATGCAACAGGTACCTGACGTGACCGCAGGAGAGGGAAGGGGAGAACTGGTTTATGAGGTCATCTCAGTTTGCAGTACGGCAAGCACACGGAACCGAGTCCAGGGATTGCTTTGCCTTAGAGTTGGCGATTGAAGTTCCCGGTAGAGGATGATCATTGCAGTTAAGATGCGAGCTTGGGTTTGTTTGCTTTTCTGTTGATGCGTTTTTGCTTTGTGAAAGAGTTACCTCTGCCTTCCATGTGTGAAATGTCTCGGCAGAGGAAGAAGTCCTCCTCGTTATTTTTGTTGCCTTAAAGATGCAGAAGAGCTGAGATGCTGGATGTCAGAAGTCCTGGTTCTCAACTCGCAGATCTGAACTTTTTATTCCCTAGCACTGTGTATGCATTTCTAAATTTACAGTGTCACCTCTTGGGTAGAAAGGAACTCCCGTTCCCTAATCTGGGAATTATGTCAGGACGGGATAGAGACTGCCGGAGACTTGAGGAGAGGTCTCTGTTGAGTTAGATTCGGGGTTTGGAGGTGGAAGGACGTGCATGAAGAAAGTGAAACATGGAGAAAAAATTAGAGGAGAATTGGAGGGCTTAGGAAAGCAGGGCACTTGGTAAGGTCTTTGGCCTGGTTAGCAATCATTCTCCAGATGTCAGCTTCTTAGGGTGCTGGGTACCTTTATTGTTCAAGACTTTTTAATGCCTGTTTACTGTTTCACTGCCCGCCCTCACCCCAGTATTATGCATTTGGTTTCTTGTTTATTCATGAAGACTGTTATAAAACATCTCACAGCATATATTCTGCTTTTGAGAGCACGCTAGGTTTTTTCTTCTGGATTATTAAACCCCTTTATAAATTAGGATTACCCAGTGGCCACAGGGTCATAGACTGAAATGTGAAAGTAGAGGTAGAAAGAAGTTTGGCTTTTTAAGTAAAACTGCCAGTGCATTCTTTGGCATATAATGGGCTTCCTTACACTTTAGGTACTCTCTGAATCACAAAAATCATTGCTAATTGTGGTAACTGTAGGAAAAGCTAGAGGTGATATTGGAGTTCCAGGTCCTGGAATGAGGTTATTCCTAGTTTACAGGCACACGTAAACCAGTATATTTCAAAGGGAGGGGTGTTCTGAAAGATGTTAAAAATATTAACCTGTTTAATAAAGGTCTTTTAATAAAGATCTTATTCCTTACATCACTTTTGTAAAATAGGGACTTACAGAGGAGGCAGGTAGAGAAAGGGGTAAATTAAACCTGCCCAGATAACTAAAAATAGGATCTAGAATTTCTAGACTGCAGTCTGATTCATTTTCTCTGCTGAATAATTTCTGTGTTTATTTCTCATCAATTGCTTTTTTCTAGCAACAGGAGGAGAAGGAGCATATGAATGTCTATCAGCATGGTAAACAGTTGAGTTATTAGACTTCTAACAAACTTGCCTTTGCGTGTTATTTGGAGGGCTTTCAGGCCGTGGCTGTTTCGTGTCACTAATTCAGCAACCTGCAGTTATTTCATTATGACCTTGGAGAAGTCACAAAAAAATGAATGAATTATCCCTTTTTTCTTTGAGGAGTTTAGACCTTCATAGGGGAGGTACAGCGGTATTAACAATTCAAGACAAAGTAGCATGATTTTGAAAATGAAATGGCAAAAGAGGATGTGAAGGAGAAGACCACGTGTGGTTGTAGGATTAGGGCTTGCTTGAGGGGTGCAGGGACCTCTGCAGGCCAAGGACGGTCAGAGGGAACAGTGGCAGGAGGAGAGCACAGGTGGGATGGGGAAACAGCTGGTCCCATATGACTAGTGTAGCCTGCGTGAAAGAGACGAAACGGGCAGTTTGATTAGCACTTTATTCGTTTGAGGCGGGGCTGGGGGGGGGGACGGGGGCTGGTCTCTGAACCAGGAGGACCATCTAAAGTTTTCATGGTAGGGAGCAGGGTGATCAGAGTTACGTTTTTGAATGAAGACCAGTGTATTGAGGTACAAGATCGTATCTTTTATACTGGTCTTTCTCAAGTTGTCTTGGTTTTGAAACGGTTCTGCTTGATGTCAAGGTGAAATCTCTTTTATCTTTGATTGTACCGCTCGTGCATCATAGGTGCCTTTGATGGGGATTACTGTTGTCTGTACAGGCCTCGTCTAGCAGAGTCCGTCCAGACCAGACTGTGCAAACATCAAAATCAGCCTTTGGTTTGCACTCATAATCACTGTTTATAGGGACCCCTTGCCACGTATCCTTGTGTCTCTCTGGGAGACTGTCACCTGCTCCAGCTCGGACTGCATTTTTCCTGTTCCCTGGATTGGGGAATTGATCCTTTCTCTTCTAACAGAACTGCGTGTAAGAAAGAAATCGTATCAGGGTCACCAGTACTAACTTCTTCTCATGGAGGGTTAGGATAATCCTTAAAAGATTATTTAATCTTACACAGTGCGACTAAATTATTGCTTGCTGCTTTCTCAGTGATTATGTTCCTCTTTGTACTTTGGGGTAATCTACTACCAGTGAAACATGGCTACAATGAAACGGGTTATTTCCCCCCTCCTGGAGTGAGGTTATTGACATATGCCTAGTTTAGGGGCACATGTAAAGCAGGTGGTTCAGCTGGGTTTCAGGTGCTGGGACAGTGTCTCCTGTAGTTGCTCTCGCATGAAGACTTCATTTGCCAGAAACCCAGAGTTTGTGCCGTTTCGGATCATCTTGGCTACTAACAAATTTTTACAAAATACCAATATGCAGTAGCATGATAATACTTATAAATTCATTCAATAAGCTGCTTTCTTCCTATTTTCAAATAGTATCTGTACATCTTCAGAGCCTTAATAGAAAAAAAAAAACCACCAAGACTCTTCAAATAAGGAAGTTTGGGTGCGTATTTCTTTTGACTATCCCGCTTCCGTCCGAGTCCTCTAAGAGCATGTGAGGGCACACACGTGTGACCTGACTTCGCATGCATCTGTGCATCTAATTCAAACTTTTTAAATGAGTTCCAGACGCATCCAAATACACCCTTCACCTACATCAGCATGCGGCATGCTCTTTTCCTTCCCTTCTCTCCCTGGTTCAGACCTTGCCCTTTACTCCACTGACCACTCCCCGCCCCCACTCTCGGGTCATAATTTTGTCTTGATAACCTTCTGCTTAGTTTCCCAAGCCAGAATGCTGGGAGTAGAACTATTGATTCTTCTTTATTATGAGCCCATCAGAGGCCAGTCCCCAGGCCCTGTCTCTTGTAGTTGGTTTGATTCTAACTAAAAGTAATAGCTTGACCATCGGTACCTTAAGCTGGAAGGATACTTCTCTTGAGTCCAGAGATAAATGATCCCTGGGTTAGTTCAGCAGCTCAGCTGGTGGTCACCAAGGACTGAGACTTTCCATCCTTCCACTCTGCTGTCTGTCCCCATCCTCTTGGCTTTTGTTCTGGTTTGTTCTAAAATGACCAACCTGGCACCACACAGAATTCGTTCTGTAGCAGGATGTGAAGGAAGAGAAACGCGAGTAGGGTCCTTTTTCTCCTTTTCATAGAAGAGGCTTTGCCAGAGCCTCCCTGCCCTCTCGAGGAATGGTCTGGGATAGGCTCCCCTGTGGCTGATGAAGCCAAGAGAGGGGCTCGCTGGCTCTCCAGGCCCGCTGGGTGAGCTGCGGCAAGGAAGGCAGGGAGTTGGAAATGGCAGTTAGCTGGGTGCCTGTGATGTCTGTCACATATTTCACCTTCTGCGTTTTCCTTAAGTTGTGTACCTTATGCTCATTTCCACTGTTGCTTCTCAAGTTCAGGTCCTCGTTATCCCTGCTTGCATAATAGCCTGTTCCTGGTTTTGGTCTCTGGTCTTACTTCGTCTGAATCTATCTCCGCTTCTGTTACCAGAGCAATCTCCTGACGTGAATGATCGTGCCATTCCTCGGCTTCACGTTCACTTGCGGGATAGAGGCTAATGCCCTTTATGATGGGACCCCTGCCTGACTATCAGAGGCCCACCTCCTACTGGTACCCCGTGGCTCCCACCCCACCGTACACGCTTCATACTCACACAACGGATTGTGTAGCTATGCGAACAGGCTGTACTACAGCGGCTCACGCCGCAGTATCTCTGCTCCTGCCGGTTGCGCCTGGAATGTTCTGTCCAGCATTGATCAGCGGCCGCCTCCCGCTCCTCCTGCCTGTAGCTTTGCCCGCAAGCGCCATACTCGAGTGAACTCCTGTGCCCTCCTTGTACTTTTTGCGTACCTTACAACGGACATGTTATAGTTCCCTGGCTTCCCGAGGGACCAGGTTCCTTGACAGCAGCATCTAGAATGGGATCTCTCATGAGAATGTGTTCCGTAAACATTTACCAAGTGAATGGGATTTTCAGTAGGCGGTTTTAGTAGGAAGGGTGCCAGTACTTAAAAATATCTCAGAAAGGTCTTCAGATATCCCTTCTCTTTGGGCCTGATACCTTTTTCTGTATTTGTTCCCCTACTTTTTAGCTTTTGATCAAATGAAGCGGGGAGGGTCCCGGAAAGGGGATAGGAAAAATATCAGATATTCTTCCGTGACGTAGTTTTTATTTTTTTTTAAACACTGCGGGCCTAGACTGAGGAAATGGTCTTCACCTGTTTGTTTTGTGCCGTTGGATCTGCGTCGCTCCTCGAGAGGCCCCACTCGCCTCCGTCTTCCTTCACGCGCTGCTGGCTGCGGACGCTCTCCGACCCGCTGACGGTCATTTGACAACTAGGAGGGACAAACCAAGAACGAGTAGTCCCTCCTTGGCACACAATCTTTCTGAAAACATTGTCAGGATCTTCACATAGATCAGCCAGTCCATGGGAGCTCGCCTGCACTTCCTCGTACCTTTACGTTCGCTCTTCTGCGGCTTCAGCCAGCGCCCTTCACCACTTGACATGGGACCCGTGAGTCCCTGAGTCTGGGACAGCCCTAAATCTGCCCCCCTGCGTTACCCGTGGCACTGTCTTTTCTTTGTTCTCCCTTAGTAGAGATGAGAAGAGAATTCAGTCTCTCTCGGTATTTGTTCTCTATTGCTGCAGTAACAAATTGCCAAGATTTTAGCAGTTTAAAACAAGGCACGTCGAGTGTGCCTTGTGTGGGTCACAGGCGCAGGTGGGCCCGGCTGGCTCCTGTGCTCGGGGTCTCACAAGGCTGAGATCCCCAAAGTCGCTGGCAGCCGGCCCAGGCGTGGGGGCGGACCCGCCATCGGGCCCGTCCTGGGTTGACGGAGGGTTGCCAGAATTTAGTTGCTTGTGGTCATAGGGCCGCAGGCCCAGTCCTTGCTGGCTGGCAGCGGGGAGCCCTTCTCAGCTGCTTAAATTTCTTGCCTCCCGGGTCTTCAGACCAGCAGTGGTGCCTGGAGTCCCCCCCCTTTCCCTCCTACCTCCATGTAGAGAGACTTCGCCGCATTTAATAGCTCGTGTCATTAAAGGGGACCCGTGAGGATATGCCAGGGTAAGCTCCCTGTCTTCAAGTGTTTCCGTCTTAAATTACATCTGCAAAGACCCTTTGCCATGATTCACGGTGACCGATTCACAAATTTTGGAAACGAAGGTGTGGGCCCCTCACGGAGTCATTTTCCCTGTCACAACATCCAGGAACAGTATTCTGTAAACCCAGAAATACCTCTTAGCAGCCCTTGACTTGGCATGGAATAAGCATTAATTTATTCAGTAACTTCAAGTGGGAAATTTGAAGTATTCAAAAAATGAAGCACGAAGGGGTGCCCGGCTGGCTCAGTCAGAGGAGCATGCGACTACTTGGTCTCGAGGTCGAGAGTTCGAGCCCTGTGTGGGGTGTAGGAACTACTTAAACAAATTGAGTTTCAAAATATAGCATGGAAATCTTGTGAGTGGCCAATACTCAGATGTTAAGGGTCCAGGCATGTTGGTGACCACAGGCCCTTCAAGCTGCGGGGTGTTTCATCTGTCCACCCAGACGACGCATCTGTGCTAAAGTTCATGGGATAGAATTCAGCGAAACTTGTAAATTAAATACCAAGGAGAGCTGACTATTTTAGGTGAATTCTTCCACTAAATAGATGTTCTTTTGAGACGGGACTTGCCTTCAGTCTCATAAAATAGGACTTGCCTTTACTTTTCATTTGTTGACTGATTTTCTACAAAATTGTTTACATTCCAAAGCAGCAACATCTCACCCAGTTGGGGAATAGAATGTAAAAGGAGGATGGCCAAAATAAATCATCTTAAACTATAAGAAAGGCAGGGGGCGCCTGGGTGGCTCAGTGGGTTAAGCCTCTGCCATCGATCGGCTCAGGTCATGGTCTCAGGGTCCTGAGATGGAGCCCTATATTGGGCTCTCTGCCAAGCAGGGAGCCTGCCCTCCCCCGCCCACTCTCTCTGCCTACTTGTGATCTCTGTCTGTCAAATACATAAATAAAATTTTTTAAAAAAAGGCAGAAAAATAATAAAGGGAAATGAGACACATGAAAATAACTTGTAAGTTTCTATTAATCTGAAATGGACTTGGGTATATGACTGTGACCAGCCCCCCAAAACAATAACTTAAAAACTGATTGACCCCACATCATTTAGTGGGGGATAATAAAATAAAATAAAAGTCTTTGCTCACTAAATTAAGACGGCATCCTTGTCCTGACACTAAATTCTTGCCTGTACAGAATCGATGAGTCTTGGGCCAGTTTCCTTTCATTCTTTCTCCCAAGTTTTTTTTGGCTGTTACTCATTTCCTTTTCTGAAAAATTCCATACGTTGTTGGTCACTGGTTTTTTTTTTGTTTTGGTTTGGTTTTTGTTTTAATTGTCTTAAAATACACATAGAAGTTACTGCCTTAACCGTTTATGGCTGTATAGTTCAGTAGTGTATATTCACAGTGCTCTACAGCTGATCTCCAGGACGTTTTCATCTTATGAAACTAAAACCTGTTCATTCGCCTCCCCTTCCCCTCCGCCCCCTAGTTAACCACCATTCTACTTTGTGTCTATGAATTTGGCTAGATGCCTCGTAGAAGTGAAATCCAGTAGTACTTGTCTCTTTATAAGTGTCTTATTTCCCTTCACCTAGTTTCCCCAAGGTTTGTATGTGTCATAGCACGGGTCCGTGTTCCCTTCCTTTTTACGGCTGAATGGTGTTTCGCTGTAACGTGTGTGTACACACCCCGTTGTTTCTCCGTTCATGTGTCAGTGGATGTCGGGGTCGCTCCCACCTTTTGGCACATGGGAGTAATCGTGCTGTGAGCGTAAGTGTGCAAATATCTATTCAAGCCCCTGCTTTCGGTTCTTGTGGATGCACACCCAGCAGTCTGTAAATTGCTGTTATTGCTTTAATTGGAATTACACTGCTTCTTGTGCAGTTTAAAGTAACGTGGGAAGAATGGGCATCTTTCCTATTTCCATATTCTTTTCTCCGGTTTTTTCATTCTTTGAAATTTTTATCCAGAATATGCAAATAGTTAATATATGCAAATAGTTAAATAGGCTAATTCCAAGCCCATATATCTGAGCCATCTATTAACAGAATAAACGTAAAGAGTAAGTAAAATATTCTAGGTCGTTTCCCCATAAACATTTTCGTGACCAGACATCTTTGCTGCAAGCATTTCTGCCGCAAAAGTAATTGACTGCAAGACAATTTGCTAAAAAAAAAAAAAAAAAAAAAAATCAAAAAAAAAATCAAAGAGGGACTTTCATTTGAAAAGACATAATCATGAAAAATGAATAACAAAATTAAAGGACTTTATTGCAAAATACAGCATATCTGAATGCATTTAAAATGCATGTAGACTCATGGCAGTATTGTGCAAACAACTGATCTGATTTTGTTGGTTGTACCAGGCACTCGTCTTCGAAGTCTTTGGTTTGTAGTAGTATACCTTTCTTTTCTTTTCTCTTTTCTTTTCTTCTTGGGGGCGGGGGGGGGGGGGTGGGCTGTTGATTGATCTTAGTTAGCATCACAGTTTTGCTTCTTTCACTAAAGTTTCTCCCTGCATTAAGACAAGTATCAGTTTCCAAACCCCAGGATGCATATCTGGAACTGAGCTTTTGCATTGTATTGTGCAAGCCTCCTACGCTGCTGTTTTTTTGTCTTGGCATGTTGTCACATGTTCGTTGACTGACATTCCAAAGTTCTATGGGAAGTGTGGAAACGCTAACGCTGTAATGCATTTGTAACTGAGCTTTGTTATCGCTGCGACTACGATGTTCTCGGGTCCTAGCACAGTACAGTACGCAGTCTGGCTTGACACTCTATTTCACACTTCCAGTAGGTTCCATCACCGTATTTTTTATCAAGTCGATATATATAGTTGTTACCAGCCACTATTTTAAGAGTACGATGTCTACGCGTCAGTGTAGAGATCGCTAGCTAAGATTTATCTAACGTAAAAATAGGAGCTTGTTAATGGAGAAATAACCGACAGTAGCTTCGGTACGTTAACCCTGCCGAGGGCACTCGATGCGTCCTCAGAGAAATGAAGCCGGACTGTCATCCAGTTATTTTATCTTTTACGACCGAAATTTCTTACAGAATTTTCTTACAATGCAGCAAAAATGTTTGTGGCAAAAATATCTACGGCCAAGATGGGTATAGCAAAAATACTGCACACAAGTGGAAAATAATATGGTTTATTAAGTGGCAGTAGGGCTAAACAGGAAAATAAAGCAGAGGAGGGCTAGGAGAGTGGAGGTCAGGATGGTGTAGTGTAGTTTCTACTCCAGTTTCCAATAGAGTGGTCCAGAAAGACCTCACCAAGAAGAAGACACTTCTGAAAGGTGAAGGGGCTGTGTAGGGAGAGAATGTTCCAGGCAGAGGGTATGCAAGTGCAAAGGGTAAGTCAGGCCACAAGCCTCCTAAGTAAATCATACAGCAAGAAGCAAGAGAAATTTTGAGGGGAATTTCTGATTGATATTCTCAGGTTCGTGAGAATCATTGGAAATCGAGCAGGCAGTACCAGAGAAGGAGCAGTCTGAGATGGGAATAGTTTCCACAAAGCTGAAGAGCAACGGTGCCTAATTGAAAACAACAGGAGATTGAACGCTAAGGAGAAAATTGCAAGATTTAGAAAATCTGTGAGAACTCTGAGTGGAAGGGTCAATGTCAGGCTCTAAAAGGATCAAGTGCTAGGCAGAATTTGCTAAAAGTTAGGAACGTTCATGGAATTTGAGAAACAAAACAAGTGAACATGGGAAGGGAAGGGAAAATAAAGACGGGGAGACAAACTGTAAGAGACTCTTAACTCTAGGAAACAAATGGGGTTGCTGGAGGGGAAGGGGTAGGGGGATGGGGTAACTGGGTGATGGGCATTAGGGAGGGCACTTGATGGAATGAGCATTGGGTGTTCTGTGCAATTAATAAATCACTCAACTCTACCCCTGAAACTGATAATACACTGTATGATAACTAAATTGAATGTAAATTTAAAAAAAAGTTTTAGTACAAAAAAAGGAACATTCAATCAAAGCCTGGTTTAACTTTAAATGTTAAGGATAAAGTAGAAGCTCCTACAAATACACACAGGCAAGAAAGTTACTACAAGGGACAAATCAAGCTAACTTCAGACTCCTTTTTCATGACACCAAAGCCTAAACAAAATGGAGCATTATCTACAGAGTATTGAAACGGAAAACATTTCTCTCTGAATGCTATGGCTTCTCAAGTTGTCACTCTTGCAAAAGGACCTAGAGAGTATCAGGCATCTTTTGGGGAGCTGAAAAATGACTCGGACCTTAAGAATGGAGTGATGACAGGGTAAAAGAAAAGGCTGCGGGCTCCACTTCTCATTTGGCAATGCTGTCTCTGGAGAGGCTTTCCCTGGTCTAAAATTACAGAGTCTCCATGTTTATTCCCAAGTGGAAAACCAATTATCCCAACACTGTTGGTTGAATGATCCTTGGTTCTCCATGCTAATTGGAGGCACATACCAGTCATGCTATACTAAGTTATCGTGGATCTAGAAGTCTTACTTCTTGACTTTTTGGGCTAGTTATGTATTTAGCTACCACTTCCCGCCCCGTTACCGGATGTGTAATTGCAGTATTCCAGCGTGTTTTGATACTGGTGACAGAAGTGTCTCTCACTCTCTTTTGGAATTTTACATTTCTCACGTTAATTTTTCAAGTAAAAATTAAAATCCGTTTGTCAAAAAAACCCTGAAATTTTAAGGGCAATGACATTAAATTTATGGATGATTTCGAGGGAGAATATCAAGTCTCCCCATAATATAAGAACTAACTTTGAGTGGTTACAACATGTGAGCCCTTGCCTCATATTATTAGCCCTTTTTAAGGTGATGACACACGTTCAGCTGAAGAACCTGCTCAGAATCAGGCCGTAAGCGGTGGAGCACATTCGTGAGCGACAAGCTCTGGCAGTAAAGTCTGTGCCCTTAACCACTTATATTTCTCCTTCTCCTGGAGAGTGCTGTTTCTCTGTTAATTTGTCCTAATCTCACCTCTCCCCCTCGCGCCCCCCGCCGCCGCCAAACTAACTTCCACTCGGTGCTTTCTGGAACTCATGAGTGGGCAGTAGCACAAAAGAAAAAAAAAATCCCCTACATCTGTGATTATTTCTGTAAGGGTTAATTTTATGTGTCAGCTTGACTAGGTCAAGTTAGTCCCAGGTTTTAGTCAAACATTAGTCTAGATGTTGCTGCGATTAACATTTTTTTTATTTAAATTCTAGTTAGTTAACATATAGTATCATATTGATTTCAGGAGTAGAATTTAGTGATTCATTCCTTATATGTAACACCCAGTGCTCCTCACAACAAATGCCCTCCTCAGTTCCCATTACCTGTTTAGCCCGTCCTCCCCATGTCCCCTCCAGCAACCCTTAGTTTGTTCTCTGTAGTTAAAAGTCCCTTTAGAGGCGCCTGAGTGGCTCAATTGGTTAAGCGACTGCCTTTGGCTCGGGTCATGGTCCCGGGGTCCTGGGATCGAGTTCCGCGTTGGGCTCCCGGCTCTACGGGGAGTCTGCTTCTCCCTCTGACCTTCTCCCCTCTCATGCTCTCTCTCTCTCTCAAATAAATAAATAAAATCTTTAAAAAAAAATAAAAGTCCCTTCATTTAAGTCAGTAGACTTTGAGTAAAGCACATTATTTTCCATAATATGGGTGGTCCTCATCCAATCAGTTGAAGGCCCCAAGAGAAAATGCTGAGGTCCCCTAAGAGGGAAGGAATTCGGCCTCCAGAGGAGCTGCCACGTCACCTCTTCCTGGGTCTCCAGCCTGCCAGCTGGCCCTGCCAACTTTACGCTTGGCACCCCCAGAAGTCATGTGAGCCTTAAAATAATCACTCCCTACTGCACCCTCATCTGGGTTAAATTCCGTAGTTTACCATCACAGTCGTTCCCTGTGGCAACCCTGGTGAGATTGAACTCCCCATCTCCATCTTGGTAGCCGAGTGCACCTAGAGAAAACCCCGCAGGCCCCCAGGGGGCCCTCCGTGCGGTCTGAGCAGCATGTCCCGATTTCTCTGGCCAACTGACTCTCCCACTCTCCAAGACATCTACAGTATTTCCCACACTCCGTGAATGGCCTCACTGCTTATTTCACTTTAAAAAAAAAATAAAAAGCCCTGGAGAGAACCTGCTCGTTCCCCCCACCCCTGTCGGGGTGCGCTCCACCCTGCCTCCTGGACGTGGAGTGGGAGTCCCCGTGTCCTGATCCGAGGTCAGACCTCCCCATGTGCGCTGGATCCCAGCCCCGCACTCCGGTGCAGGGACTTCTCTCTCAGAATCGTCACCACCGGAATTGTCCTTCTGGTTGGTATGCGAGTATGCTGCAATAATTGCCCGTCCTCCTTTTGAACCGAGTAGAGTTCCTCCGACATTATCCCCGCTGGCCATCCACCGTTGGGTACCGTGCTCTCAGGCCGGAGGTTTGTGTCTTTTTAATCAACAACTTTGGAAGGGTGTCGCTTGCAGAAGGCTAACAAGGAAGCAAGCCGGAGCCGTGCGATTTGAGGCCCCTTCATTCATTCCAGTTGTTGCTCGTTCTTATGTGGGTATAAACAGTAATTCAGCCACAGACCTGTTGAAGTTCCTTACTCTGCAGCGAGCGTGAGGGCAGAGACAGCGTCTTACTCTTTATTCCCGGAACTTGGTACGTTGTAATTACTTTTAAAAAGGTGTGTTGGGTTCCCCTGGGACTCGTCATCCTGAACCGGTTCCTTTCTCCACTGTGTCATCTCGCTCGTGGCCGCTGCTCCCCTTGAGGGACCTGCCGCTCTGTGGTCGTGACGGACCTCCCTAGCCTGTCAGGTGGCACGTGAGAGTCCCAGTCACCTGCAGCGGTTCAAAACGAGAGTAGCGATGTGACAAAGAGCCACAACTGAGGCGGGGACAGCCAGAAGCCGAGCACGATCCCCTCCCTAGTTAGGCCAGCCATCTGCCGTCTGGAATCTGTTTTCCTAAGCAGTGTGTGCAGTTCTTGGTGGTGTAGTCTGGAATCAGTCGGCCCACGTGGATTTGCATCCTACCTCCTGCTTTTTAACTGTGTGACCTGGGAAAGTTTCCGGCTAAATGGAGGGTTCCTTGTTGAAATGGAAATCGTAGTGTATCCAGTCCATAGGGTTATTGTATGGATCTTGAGGCAACTTACATGAAATGCACAGAATGGGACCTGGCCCTTGATAAGCTCTAGAAAGTGTTAGCAGTGTGTCAGTGTAGTTGTTGCCCGATTATAGGAGCGGAATGAGCTCCCATCCGTATCCTTTGCACAGTCGCAACACCTAGGTAACCCGATCTGGAGTTTCCTCAGTGGATCTCGAGGAGTGTTCTCCTTCAGGGAACAAAGTGCCGCCCAAACAGAGGCATTAAAAGCAGGCTGTTGGATGTTTGACATTTGCTCTAAAATCTCCATCGTAGTGTACGCCTACCACTGGGGTTAATTACATAAAGCCTTTTTTTTTCCCCCCGTTGAGTGTTAGAGTTGACAGCTGGTCTTTAGCCTTTCAGCCAGATGAACTTAAGGGAACTAATTTCTAAGCCTTTAAACATTGATGGAAATGTGAAAATAAACAGCTCGGCCTGAGACTGGTTTGTATACCATAGCCCAGTTATAATTTCTAGCTCATTGTCCGGCAAAAAGTCAAAGGAACCACCACGTAAGGAATTTTACACGTAAGCTGTTTCCACCGGTTCTCAATATAATCTGTCGCGCGTACTCTCGTTTACTAAATGGTATGAAAAGAGTGGTCGCTTGGAGGGCAGTTGCAATTCTCCTTTCCAAAAGGACCATATCTCTCGATTCTCCCTCTCCTTTCGGATGTGAAGGTCGGCTTCCAGAATGGGAGGTCTCTACATTCTACAGTAGCAACCGGGTGGACACATTATATGGCATTTAGGCAAAGACTGGGTCTGTGGTGGTGCCGGAGGGGGTCACCGTAACGTCACACTTCAGGGAAAAGGATGACTTAGTAGTTGTCTCCATCTCACCGTGAGGTTGTTCAGGAAGCTTCAAGATCGTGTAAAGAAAAGCGAGGGCGTGTGAGACTCTGCTGAAGGCAGAGCCCTGTGGTAGGAAACCGGAGGTGGGGACTGGAAACCCGGGCTCTGTTTGCATTTCAGCCCCTCGTCATGTGACTGTGGGCAGAAGACTTGCTAGAATGTCCCTAAAGCGATTTCCGTATTATACATGTGCTCTTGTCGTTATGAAAGACAGAGCGAGTGAGAGTATGTTGTAGGGTAGCATTCAAAAAATGAGTTTTTAATTTACTCTGGATATACATATTTCTCTGTGAACACTACATTGCGATTGTTTTCTTAAAGAGTTCCTTATGGACAAGGACTGGGAGTTAATCGTCCTTGTATCCCCGTCGCCTAGCAGTCCCTGACGCATCGGAGGGGTGCCCGCATTTTACTGAATCAGACTTGTCTCGCTCGCTTTATTTATAGCTTTGCTGTAAGCAAACAGTTTAAATGAGATTTAAACTGAGGTGCCGTTTGGGGGGGACCCTCCTAGAACGGTGGTTCTCAGTTTTATCCTGGATCAGCTCAGAAATACATTTTACGTAATAGAATTTTACACACGTATCGGAGACCAAATGTTCAGGAAATAGCCTTGCTCTGGATCATGTCCTCTGATAAGTTCTGTTCCCTTATATTTCACTCCTATACTTCATCCGTTATATTTCATTTGTGTATTTCATTCCTAATGCTGGTACAAGCCACCGAAAGGATTTTGGGATCCTCTGATGGGTTGCAGCCTACAGTTGAAAAGACACCTCTCAAGATCGCAAGCTCCATGAAAACAAGAACTTCATGTTTGCTTCTACGTTGCCGGTGCTTGGCACATAGAAGGTGTTCAATAAATATTGCTTGAGCGAGTACAAGAATGGAGGTGCTCGTTTCCATGGGCCACAGTTAAAAACAAGATAAAGGGAAAGCAGGATAGGCTCCTCGCTGGAGTGCTTCCGTTCCTCAATTCATCAAGCATTCGAGTGGTCCGCTAGGTCCTAGGCAGCACGCAGGATCCAGAATTCGAGAAGGCTCAGGCCTCGTTCAGTTTAGAGCCCATTCCAGGGGGATAGTCAGGTATAGGTAAGCCAGACAAGAGGTTTTAGGATTTTACCAAAATATCTGGCACCAGCCGCAGGCACAAGCAAAGCCAACGCCGGATAGGGAGGTTTTACCAAAGAACTTGGTTTTCTGGGGCAGATGTGGTATCAGGACCGAGTCCCTCGCCCGTCGATTTCTCATCACCAGAGGAGTCAAACTGTAGGTTCTGTAAAATAGGTTTGGTCTGAAATATATTCAAGGGGCATTTGGTTCTCCAGCGATTTGACTTTTCACAATCGATTCTCCTTTAAGTAACTTACCAGTTCACAGTGATCCTGTGTCTCGTTTGTGGTGGGACCTAAATGAGGTCCTTTGGGAAGCACGGGGATTTGTTTTTAAAACTGGAGGAGGAGACTTTAGCTTCATCCGAAATGCAGAGCACCACGTTCTCCTTGGTTTTCGGTTACCGCGCACGTGTGTCGGTACGTGTGCTCATCCTCGTGGGGCCGGGGCGGTGTTTCCCGCGTCTGAGTCTCAAAGGACAGTCGTTAGGAAGAGCAGCCAGGGGCTCACCTTAAGATTGATCAGAACTTGGGAGTCGGGAATAAAAGAGGGTGAACGGTTACACGGAAGCAGATGTGAACTGGGACCATCGCAGTCCCAGCGACTGGGAAGCATCGCGGCCGGCACTTCAGTGCACGGTGTGTGTGTTTGATCACATTGTCTCAAAAAGAGACTAAACTTGACAGAACATTTACAAACCTTGAAACACTATTAACCAAAAAAATACTGGCAAACCTTTTGTAATCAGGAGAGATTGCTGCCAGAGATGGCAGCTTAATACCCAGCATTGTCAACAACTTATAAATAACGGTATAATGAAAATGTTTTTGTTATATAAAGATTTTTTTTCCCTCCCTGAGACCTAGAAAGTGAGCGATGTGCTGATTTTAGATCATATTCTCTGGTAATGAAAAGATTGGACATTTTTTTTTTTTAAGATTTTATTTGACAGAGAGAGAGAGAGAGATCACAAGTAGGTGGAGAGGCAGGCAGAGAGAGGGGGGAAGCAGGCTCCCTGCCGAGCAGAGAGCCCAATGCGGGGCTCGATCCCAGGACCCTGAGATCATGACCGGAGCCGAAGGCAGAGGCTTTAACCCACTGAGCCACCCAGGTGCCCCTAGATTGGACATTTTCTTAAAAATAGTAATAGAATAGGATCTCTGTGTGGTGCCATGTTTCTTAGAGCCTAATGCAAATTAACAGATAGCCCCGGATGCGTATGGATGCATCTGGAAGAGATACTAGACTATTTCCGCTCGTTCAGTGACTTTCTGTTGACTCTGCTTTACGATCAGCCTGATGCTGAGGCTCTATAGATAGCATTTTAATATGATTTACTATGAAATAGCATTTGCTGTAAGATTATCTGGAACTCAACCCAGTGGTGCCAGAAAGACCCCCTGAGCTGGCTCTACAGTGTGAATAGCGGCGACGGTTTTCCATGAGTCTGCCCTCTAGTAATTACCCCACAGCCTCCACTACTCACAGTACATTTTTAATCCTTAACTCCATAACTGAAATGCCTTCTCTTTTCCCTAAGCACCTTTTTGTGGGAAGCAAGTGAAACACTTGCTTGAATCCACATGAACACTGGCTCTAGGATTTTTAGGGGAAAGAGTCACACTTTATACTGAGGTCGTTTTAAGGAAGTCGGGCCCAGGACCTAAGTGGTTATATTAAATGTTTTAAGTTCCAGACTAGAGAGATTGCATTTATTGTCATTGCTGCTTTCAAACAGGAAACATAAAATTTTATTAGGTTGATAAGGCAAATCACTGGCTGAAATGAAGTTTAATGAAAGTTCTCTATCAGAAGAATAATGTAACATTTTATTTTATTTTTTTAATGTAACATTTTAATATAGGACTGTAATATGCCATAGTGAAGTCACTTCCGTAAACAGTGCTTTAAAGTCATAAATGGAAATACCGAGGCCAGTTTTCTGCGTTGAGGCAAAGTCAAGTTCAAAAGTAATTGTAGTTTATTTATGCCTTGGTTGCCTTCCCACATATTTTAAGATGATAATTTTTCTCTGAAGTGTTTCCTTTTACCTTATATTAGTGCTTAAAATGCTTTGAAAACCCTTGTAAACTTGAGGGGCAGGGGTTGGTGTCGAAAGACGTGCCCTCGGGTTAGTGACCCTTCCCGGGCCCTCGTCTGTTTACTTAGCAAGTGCAAGGTCTTAGGGTCCTAGCGCCAGAGTCAGCTCTGCAGCTCCTTGCTCTCGCTCGAGTATCTGCCTTCCGCCGCGTCACTTGACGGAGACCTTTTACTCAAAGCGGTGCTTCTCAAGAGTATAAATAATTGCTTGCCAGAGTCTTAAAGTAGAATCCAATTAATTCTGCCATTGTTTGCCATTCAGTTGAATGAGTCACTGCTCTTGATAATTTGACATCAACTCCCAGAGTTTTCTTGAAAATTCCGAGAATTAACAGAGAGCAAGAGCTAATGTGCTTGTTTACATGTGCTCTCGCACTGTGTAGAACAGAAGTACCAGCAAGGGATCGCGTGGTCGGTAAATGTGTTTGCTACTCCTGACACTTAGGGCTTCCCGCGGGCCGGACGGTCTTCTCAGTCTTCATACATACTCAGTTAATCCTGGCAGTAGCCCCCTGGGGTAGAGGCCGTGTCTCATCCCCATTTTATAATGGGGTTTGCAGGTTGTGCAACTGGCAAAGAGGGAAGGCAGGATTTGAACCCAGGCATGCTGGCTCCAGGAGCTGAGTTGGAATCAAACACTTTCTGAGACCGATCGGGTACCTTAGACAGTTCTGTTTACGTATAGGAAGAAACCGAGCCAAAGAGCTCCAGTCTCCCGACACCCCGGCCGCTGTCTTTTCCGCGGTAGTTCACGGGCTTCAGCTCGTCTGAATCGTCATACTTGGATCAGCCTTTTTTTTCTTTTTCCCCCCCTCGGAGCCAAGGGAAGTGGAATATAATAGAAGCTGGGTCCTTGCGATCTAACCCGGACAGAGGAACACGGGGAGCTTCCCTGGCAGACGCGGAGAGAGAGGTTCTGTGTCACACAGCCTGGCCTCTGACGGCGGGCCCCGGTGTCGTGCCCTAGAACTCTGGGAGCCACAGTTCTCGAACCAGCCCCCAGAGTGCTAGTCGACCTCTTACGCTTGCACCAAGCTCCCCGAATGAAAGCAGTCTCCTCCAGGTCAAGCAAAAGGCTTGGGGGTAACACCGTTCCGCATTATCCCGTTTTTCCCAAGTATGTCATTGGAGACTCTGGCATCTGCTACTGTTGAGACAACAAAACCAGTGAAGACGTTATCCAGCAACAATTCACACAAGTCGCGCTAACATCCAGTCGCATCTAATTCCGCAGCTTGTTCTGTTGTTTGTTTTGCGTGCGTGCGTGTTCTTGGCTGGGATTTCATGTCACAGATTTAGATTTTTTTTTCTTTTAGAAGATGTCAGTGTTTTATGGGGTTCTGCAAAAGCAGGAATTCCCACGGCGGTTCCAGAAGCTCTATTGAGCTTTGTAGGGAGGTTTTCGCGGCAGAGACGCCGTGTGAGATGTGTCCACGGTAGTAAATACTCTCTCCAAGTAAAGACAAAGGAGGGCAGCCCCATTGGAGAAGCGCTGAGAAACACTACCATTAATTTCAACAATCTTGAACTCGGAGAGGGCAGCCGTTTAGTTGCTGTAAGGGAAGTTTGACAACCGAAATCGGCTCATTTGCCCCCAAAGCTTTTTGTTTTGTTTGTTTACACTTAACGAATCCCCCCCTCCCCCCCCCCCCCATTAAAATGGGCACCATCCGAACTGTCTGCAAAGCCTGGGCAGGACTTTGAAGCTGAAGGACTCGCCAAGGCACGCTGACCTTGAATTAAACGCCTGTCCAGTTTTTTAAGATCCAGCCTTTCAGGCGGGCGCTCTAATAATAGAGCAAGGAAGCCCGAACAGGAGCAGAAACATTTGGAGGGCATCTCTCTCCATGACCGCTTCTCCCTGGAAGGCTTTACTTAAAGTCTTTTCTTCCGAATTCATTCAGGAAAAAAAAAAAAAAAAAAATCACACCAAAGAAAAAAACATCGAATCTACTTCGTAACGTAAATTCTAAAAATTTTGGCAGCAACATGCTGCTCTTCATATGTTCATTCTGGTAGCTGACCAGAATACATCTACTTAGAGTTGGTTTTTTCCTGTTCTTGATGTGTTATTTGTTTATAGCCTGTTTTCTACATGTTTTGGAAAGCAGCTGTCTGGAATTCGGAGCGCAGTCTGTAATTTGAGAAGTGACCTATCTAAAGGTTTTTGACTGCGGATAAGAGTTCGAGAACTAATTGGACCATCTTTTCTGTTATTATAAAATGTTTTAAAGTGGCTAGTGTATTTTTAACTGGTTTTGCTTATTTGGTGTTTTTGTTTGTTTGTTTTTTTGGTTGTAAGTCCCTCATTCATAATCTGTATATTTTCTTTCACTCCTAGTAAAGTTTATATTAGGGAATGGTTATAACAGGGAAATGGAAACTTTTTTCCTCGTGAATTTCTTGGTTTTCATTTTGTTAGAGGGAAAACTTTCCTATAATACCAATTTTCCTTATTTTTTTTTCCCCAAAGCTGTTAAGTAGGTATTGTATTTAAAGGAAAACTTATCCTTGGGGGACTCTTGTTATTCATAGAACAGTTTGTGTTTAAGTTTGCCAATTATGAAATGATAGACTCATCTGCCATTTGACACAAGTCAGTCCATCCTTTATTTCTATTCTTAGCATTTGTTTTAATTCTAGCATTTTGGAAACAGGTTTTTAATTCATATACCATACAGTTCATCCTTTGTGTACGATTGAGCGGACTTTAGTGTATTCACTGAGTTCTGCAACCATCATCACAGACCATATTAGAAATGTATCTTCACCCTAAAAAAGAAACCCCATCCCATTAGCAATCACTTGCGTCTCTCTGCAAACCCCTCATTCATAGGTAACCACTAATATACTGTTTTTTAAATTTTACCTTTTCTAGGCATTTCATGGAAATGAAATCCTACAGTAGGTGATCTTTTCTGACCTAGCGTGATGTTTTCAAGAGCCATTC
>CM052814.1:56949386-56986513 GCA_028533885.1 Nasua narica | reverse complement strand
GATGACGTTAGGAGGGGGTGATGACGTTAGGAGGGGTTGGCTTCTGCTGTCTAATACTACCCAAAGGTGTCTCTCTGGGTTAAGACAGCCTTTCCTTAGCAACTTCTAAGCTTCCTAAAACCTTGAACAAAACCACTTGACCTGATGGTCCACCTTTGTATCCAAGATGGAAGTAGATGTTGGCACTTAAAAGCTACTAAAGCTACTACGTATTCGTATTTCACTGTAGTGCATCAGCCCTTCATGAGAAATCTTGCATAGATCAGGTCTCATTATAGTGAATTCCAAAGGACCAGCCAGATTTCTGGATAGTACATTTCTCTCTCATTTTTAAGTTTCTCTAATGTTACAGATTTTCCATCTCAAAAAAATGTGTCACAACATACCCTTTCCTTTTTTAGGATGTAAAGTCTTGAATACAGGGAGATTTCAGACTCTAAAGTTGTAGAGTACATACACGGGCAACTTAAAGGAGTTCTAAGCATGGGAGAGATTATTTTCATTTGTGAGAGGGCAGAAAATAAAAGATTTCTGAGTTCAAGATCCCAACTCCAACAAATGCATTCCCATCGTTTCCCTGGCCGACATCATCTCCATGTTGATACATGATTTTTAGTTTCATGAAAACTTTTCTGTCTCTTAAGAAAACATTTAGATTCCCATTATAGAAATTTATTATAAAAGCACTTTGGGGAAACTAGTGTGCAACTAAAAGATAAATTGTTAAAATTAAGTGATACTAGACATTAAATGGAGATAAATGCTCAGTTTACTAAGAGTTTAAAACCTTTTGCAGACAGACCACTTTGGATGGTTTTCTTTTTGGAAAAGATGGATTCTTTTTGGAAAATAGTCTGTATTTTGGAAGAGAAGCTCACACTGTAAAAAGGGAAAAGGTCACCTTTAAAGTAGAGCCGTCATCACCCAGAACAAAAGCCTGTCGGTGCTGTTGTTAAGGAAATCAGCAGTATACAGACCAAATTATTGGTTGCAAACAGTAGAAACAATGGGATTTTTCAAACAGAAAAGACAGTTTAAGTCGAAGAGAAGTTGGCTGCCAAGGAAACCACTGACTGGAAAAAGACTAGCAAAACTTTGATGCAGACTAGCATGATCACCTTGTGGGATTTTCTGCTCTCCTCGGAAAAGGAAGAGAAAATAGGATAGCAAGAAACATGGAAAAGTATTTCTTCTGCTGTAAGGAGGCGAAGACTAGATCATTCTCTTTAGTTCCCCCTAACTTTTTATTTTGAAAATGCTTATGACTTAAAAAACAAAACAAAAAACTTGGGACGCCTGGGTGGCTCAGTCGGTTAAGCGTCTGCCTTCGGCTCAGGTCACGATCCCAGGGTCCTGGGATCCAGTACTCAGTGGGGAATCTGCTTCTCGCTTTGCCTGCTCTGCCTGCTCTACCTGCAGCTCCCCCTGCTTGTGTTCCCTCTGACAAATAAATAAAAGTAAATAAAATCTTAAAAAAAACTTGAAAGAAGAGTACAATCTGCATACTCTTCCCCTGGATTCACCAGTTTTTAACTGTATTTGCTTTCTCATACCCTCTCTTACACATATAGTCACTTTCACACCCATACAGAAAATAAGTCACAAACGTTATAGTATTTCACCTTAAATACTTCAACATGTATTTCCTAATAAGACATTCTCTACCTAACCACAATGCTATTATCATACCCAAGAAATTTTCCTTTACTATTTCCCCTAATAATCTCTTAGGGAGAGGGGGATTTAACCTAAGATATAGTCAAGGTTCCTTCATTGCATTTAGTTGTCATAATTTTTTCATCTTCTTTAAAGAGTAGCCACCCTTCCTTTGACTTTTTATGTCACTATTTCTTTAAGAGACCAGGTTACTTTTCTTTTTTTTTTTTTTTTTTAATTTTTTTTTTTTAAGATTTTTTATTTATTTATTAGAGAGAGAGAGAGAGACTGAGAATGAGAGGGGAGAAGGTCAGAGAGAGAGCCGGGAGTCCGATGTGGGACTCGATCCCGGAACTCCGGGATCATGACCTAAGCCGAAGGCAGCCACTCAACCAACTGAGCCACCCAGGCGCCCCCAGGTTACTTTTCTTATACAGAGCCCCACAGTCCAGAGTTACTGATTTTTTTTCTTATGATTATATTCTATTAAGCATATCTGACAAAGAAAACTAACAAAGGAAGTGTTGTGGCCTTTCTATTTTATCATATCAGGAGGCGCATAACATCAGTTTGTACAGCTATCAATGATACTCTGTTTAATCACCTACATAAGGTGATGGTCACCATATTTTTTTCATATTTTCAAAGGTATCTTTTTTTCCTTATAATATAGAGAAATGTAGGGTTCAGTACTTTGAGACCAAGTAAACATTGTTCTCCTTTTTCTCCCAAGATCAGGAACAAAACCAGGATCCCCACTCTTATCACTTTTACTCAACATCATATTGGGATTCCTGGCCATAGCAATTAGGCAAGAAAAAGAAAAGACATACAAATTGGAGAGGAAGAAGCAAAACTATCACTCTTCGTGGATGACATGATACCATAGATGGAAAACTCCACCAAATAACTTAGAATTCATTCTGGTTGCCAGATACAAAATTAATATATAAAAATCAGTTGTTTCTATACACTAATAAAGTATCAGAGGAATCAAGAAAACATTCCATTTACAATGGCATCAAAAACAATAAAATACCCAGGAATAAATTTAAACAAAGAGGTGAAAGACCTATACACTGAAAACTATAATACATTTGTGAACAAAATTGAAGAAATGGAAAACATGATTTTGTCCTCAAGAACTGAAAGAATTAATAACATTAAAATGTCCGTACTTTCCCAAATCTACAGATTCAGTGCAATCCATATTAAAATTCCAGTGACATTGTCCACAGAACTAGAAATAATTCTAAAATCTGTGTGAAACCACAAAAGACCCTAAATAGCTAAACCAATCTTGAGAAAGAAGAACAAAGCCAGAGGTATCACTCTCCCTGATTTCAAACTATACTACAAAGCTACAGTAATCAAACAGTATGGTATTGGCATGAAAACAGACTCATACATCATTAGAACAGAAGAGAGTACACAGAAATAAATCCATGTATTTTTGGATCGAGCCCCGCATCAGGCTCCCTGCTCAGCAGGGAACCTGCTTCCCCCTCTCTCTCTGCCTGCCTCTCTGCCTACTTATGATCTCTCTCCTCTCTGTCAGATAAATAAATAAAATCTTAAAAAAAAAAAAAAGAAATGGGCAGATGATTTGAATAGGCAATTTTCCAGAGAAAACGTACAGGCACCTGAGAAGGTGCTCGATATCACTAATCATCGGGGAAAGGCAAATCAAAACTACAGTGAGCTATCACTTTACACCTGTCAAGTGGCTGCTATCAAAAAGACAAGACATAACAGGATGTGGAGAAAAGGGAACCCTCTTGGACTACTGGTAGGAATGTAAATTAGTGCCGCTGCTGTGGAGAACAGTATGTAGATTCCTCCATAAATTAAAAAGAGAGCCACCTTGTAAGCCAGAAATTCCACTACTGGTTACCTATCGAAGGAAAATGGAAACACTAACCCAAAATGGAAACACTAACCCAAAAGGATGTATGCATCCCTGTGTTCGTTGCAGATTTATTGACAATAACCCAGAGAATGGAAACAACCTCACTGTCCATCGGTGGATGAATGGCTAAATAAAATTTGCTCAATTTATAGATAACTCAGCCATATGAGTCTTAGGAGTAAATACTACTCCTAAGTATTACAAGCATATACAAATGCTTGCAGTAACATGGGTGGACCTCAAGTGTAATATGCTAAGTGAAATAAGGCAGACAGAAAGACAAATTCTGCATGATCTCACTTATGTGTGAAACCTAAAAAAACAAAACCCAGACTCGTAGATACAGAGAATAAAGTGGTGGTTGCCAGAGGGGAGGGTAGTTGGGAGTAGGAAGGCAAGATGGGTGAAGAGAATCAAGAAGTACATACTTCAAGTTATAAAATAAGTAAGTCACTGGGTGAATTGTACCGTGGAGGGAATATAGTCAGTGGCATAGTATTAGTATTGTAAAGTGAGAGACGAGAACTAGACTTATTATGGGAGCACTTCACAATGTATGTAAATATCAAGTCGCTGTATTCTATACCTGAGACCAGTATAGCGTTGTGTGTCAATTATACCTCAATGAATATAAATTTTTTTCAACTTTTTCAGGTGAAAGTGAAAGTAGCCCTTTCTATTGCTCTACTCCCTCCCCTGCTGTGTCTGCTCCCCTTTCCCAAACTGTTAATGGTTTGATCTACATCCTTCAAACTTTCTTTTGCTGTAGTCAGTGGCAATTTTGTAGTATTTTTCCATTTTAGCACAAAACATACACAAAGGGCATATTTATTTATTTATTTATTTTGGAAAAATGTGATCATGCGACAGATAACGTGTCCTATTTGCTGTTTTCCCTTGTACATCTTAGGTATCTTTTTATGTCCACATGTATTGAGTTTTATTTAGCTACTCTTTTAGTAGCTGCATGATAGTTCATAATGCAGTTTTACTGTAATTTATTTAACCATTCTGTTACTGCTATTTGTGTTGTTTCTAGGTTCTCAGTATTATAGACAACTGCAGTTAATATCCCAGAAAATGTCTTTGCATGTGTTCAAATATTTCTGTAGAATAGGTTCCCGAGAGGTATAATGGTTAATTAACCATTATTGATTCACACCTTAGCGGGAGTGTGAAGAATTCACACCCTTACCAACACCAGCAATATTTAGCAATATTTTTTATATTTGCCAGTCTGATGGATTAAAAAAAGAATGGTAGCTTACCGTTTTCATTAGTATTTTTCTGCTTACTTGTGAGAATGTCAGTTCATGTTAGCCACTGATTTCTTCTATGATTGCTCACTTGTCTGTGGATTTGTTCGTTTTAAGATTTTTATTTGAGAGAGAGAGACAGAGATAGAGCACACGAGTGGGGACGAAAGGGAAAAGCAGGCTCCCCAGTGAGCAGGGAGCCTGATGTGGGGCTCGATCCCAGGACCCCAGGATCATGACCTGAGCTGAAGGCAGACGCTTAACTGACTGAGTCACCCAGGCGCCCCATAGGGAATAATTTTAACAGAGTTTTCATGTATGGCATCCCTTGCTGTCTGAATTTTTGCTGCCTAAACTGTAGGATTAAGTAGATTTGATAAAGTCTTGAGAAATCCCTTTCTGTATGTAACCTCACTACCACATCCAAAATCAAATCGATTCAGATAACATTCCAAGTAACTTGCCATCCAAATTCAGGCTGTCCTAAGTCAAGAACCAAGTAGAATCTGGTAGAGAGCGAGACGTATTATCATTCTAATCTTTTCTTCCCTGCGTCTTGTTTATCCTTTGATGTTGTGCATGTGGTTTTATGCAATAAAAAATTGAAAGTGGTTGTTGAGTATCTGTGGTTTTCCTGTAGAAATTCTAGGTTTTGCTTTACTTAGGTCATCTTTTCCCTTCTAAGAATTTCTCTTTTTTTTTTTTTTTTTTGGTCTATTTTAGTTTCTTCTCTTTGATTATTTTTAGACACACCGGAATTTTTAGATACATGAAATATTTTTATGAATGAGTTTTGTCAATACCTTTTTGATAGTTTATTCTTTATCACGAATCGTAAACACCACCTTTATCATACACCAGATTCTTACACATGCAAGGATCTGTTCTAAAGCCGTACCGTGAGTACACTCAGTAAATGAGTGTATTGATACCTAGATGAGAAAGTTCCCTGGTCTTTTTCAAATATTCTTGTTTATTATTGCTTAATTTTTCTTCCAGGTATATTTTAGGCCAAAATAAATTGACTTTATCCGTTTATGCTTCCTCCAGCAATGTATGTGAACATGCACTTCCCAAAGTCTGGAAGAAACTGACTAGGGGTCTGGAGCCAAGGCTAAGACTTGAATAAACCCAGAAAAATTAAAAGACGGATTACCTATCCTCTAATCTAGAAGAAACTTAATGGGTTTGTAGCACTATTAAGTGTTGCCTAAGTGTTTAATGAGCAGTTGACTCATTTACTACCTCCTTCTAGGTAAACCCTCTCCAGTCCTCCTTGCACCCCCCACACTCACCCCCAGATACTCACATCATGATGCTTGGTGCACCCTCTTTGCCCTTCCAGACGTTTCTCCCCATTCCCCTCCACTCTACCACACCCCCCACATTTTCTATTCAGGGAAATTTCATTGGTTCCTAAAAACCCAATTCAGATACCGCCTTTTCTGGAAATGTTACTGCGTGTCAGTGTAAGATCGTGGTAGCCGTTGTGCCTCATATTATTTGTTCCTGTATTATCGTTAATCAAACTGTGAGCTGAATCAGGACATACATGCCATCTATATGTCTTATATGTCTTTTTCAAACATTTTTGAGGAAGAATACAATATCCCAGTCCTCGGGGAGCTCGCCAGAGAATGAAAGGGAAGGCTTAAGAAAGAAGAAAAATAGATATGAAAGCATACGTTATATGTGATTTTTTTTTTTTAATCACAGGAGAGCTTTTATATCCATTTTGTCCCCCAACCTGACCCGATTTAGATTTTATGGCTTATGCTCTCAGCCTTTACTACCTGCAGCGGTCATTTTGACCAGGAGGGCATTCCATGTGGATCCTATCCTACAGGCAGAAGCGCAGAGATCGGACCAAATAAGCCATGATCATTGAGTTTTGGGGCCAGAAGGAAAAATACTAAGAAATGAAATTAGGAAGGCCTAAATGTTCCATGAAGGATGTGGGGGCAGTCGTTTCCTATCATGTGGGGTTAAGTGGTAAATGGACAGATATTCTGAATCTCTTCCTTTTTTTTCCTAGTACTGGATGAATGAATACACCTCATCCATCGGAATTGGCGTTTTTCATTCAGGAATTGAAGTATATGGCAGAGGTATGTGTACACGCAGTCGCAACAGACTTTCTAAAGATTGTTTTCTTTTAAAGGACTTGCAGTTCATGTCTGTAGCTCTTCCTCTTTTTTTCCAGTTGCTTCCATACGTTACTGTGGAAAGTAGAAGGAAATTTCCCCACATTCGTTTACACCGTATTTTGGGAAAATGCCCAAATGTGAATGTATTTGGGGAGAAAGTACGTGACCGTACATTCATGTAGTCATCTTTTATTCCAAATACAGGGTCTTAAAAAATATTGGCCTTTGGGGATTGTCTTACCGTGACAGCCTGGTGCCAGCAGATACTGGAATTCCTAAGAAACCTTGCACGTTGAACACCGGTCATTACGGTTGGAGAGGAGCTGGTGCTAGAGTGTCAGATTGAAATACGAATTTCTTGAGAGAATTTCAGTATTAAATTTGTTTTTATAGACTTGCAAGTGTGTCATGACAAAGTTTTGAAATATCACTGAGTGAATCCCGCCCTTGATTACATCTAGCTTTTTGCTCCGGAACGATGGCCTTTATCATTAACTCAGCCCTTTTAGTCCTCTTGGTCCTTTATTACGAGAAATACGACAGGAGCCACTCGGCAGCTTTGGTCTTTTCCTTTGGTTCCGGTGCGCCGCCCCCCCCCCCCCCGTTGGTGCAGGGTGATCTCGTCCAGTCCAAGCCGTAAGCAGTAACGGTCTGCAAAACGCGGAGCACATAGCCGGGTCCAGCCGGGTCGCAAGAACGTATTCTTGTGCATCATAAATGCACCCTGCAGCAGAAATGTCTTTTATTTGCCTCAGCCAGGCGGTCTTTGTACAAGACCCGTAAGAGCAAGTGATCGCAGTCTGCCCTGGGCGACCCGTGGAGGTCGCAGAGCAGCGGCCGCTAACACGAGGGAACAGCTCATTTCCTCCGGTGTGTCAGGGTGCTGCTGACCCTGTCCCCTCCTGACGCTGCACACGCGCTGCCCCGTAAGCTGCGTCCACCGGAAGGGCTGCGTCTACCACGTCATCCCCCAGACCGGGAGCTCCTGCCCAGAGGGTTGGCGGGCAGGGTGCCGCTGCGGGCGGCATCGTCGTCTGTCGGCTTGCTCCCCACTTTGATTTGGCCTCTGCCGAAGTTGTGGGTGTTGCTTTTTAACTGAATTTCTGTGGTGTGTTCCAGTCTTAAGTGCCATCCAGTTCTGAGCCACATGACCGTGCCGCTGGGACGTAGAGAAGGACGTGAGGGCAGGTGGCACTTGCTCCGTTTTGCAAACGAAGAAGCCCACGCTCCGCTCTGCTGAAAGTCCCACTGCTAATTCGTAGAATGAGGCCCTGAACCCAGGTGTTCTTACCTGCTAGTCCAGTATTCTCGCCCCTGTCTGATCATTGCTCCCCTCCATAAAATAATTTAGGAATAATTAGAAACATGGTCCAGACGTGTTCACGGAGGCTTAGCCAAGCTAAGGCCAATATCTTGCTGAAAGCGGAATGACACTTCTTGAATAAATGAACAAACGGCTTGACGATTTTCTTACTGGAATTGAGGAAGTAAAAAAAAAAAATCTAAGCATTATCTTTCCACGTCTAACCTGATTATCTACAGCGTTTTATAAAATCCCGTCGTTAAGATAATTTTTACCGTTCCAGAATTGAATGCCAGACGCTTTATTTCTTATCCACGTCCTTGCTTTTTCTCTGGAAGGTCTGGATCAAAAGAAAACTTGGTATCTACCTTGTTCTTCGACCTTTCACGATCATACTTAACAAATTTGCAGCGATGAAATTAAACATTTGTGACTTGGAAAATAAGTCCACCACAATCTACGTATCTGCTCCCGGGCATTTTAGTTCCTTCCTTATCCGAAAGCACTGTCTGCTTGTGTTCTGGATGAGAGTTGATTTCTCGCGAGCCTAGAGCACACGTCGTCGTCCCCTCCTGGCTCGGAGATGTGCTGTGGAGAGTGTGCGTGTGTGTAGGTGGGTGTGTCAATGCGGCAGCTTATTTTTTCTTGAATGAGGGGAATGGAATTCAGTTTTTCAGACTTGCTAATATTTCACTCTCATTCAGACATAAACCAGCAGTCTCCAACCCGGGAGCTGTGCAAAACCATTGTTACTGGACAGTGTTTCCAGTAAAGTGCAAGTTGGACATTTGCCTCTTTAATTTAGAAAAAGACAAAACACGGAACGCACCGCTCGCTTAGTCGATCGTTAGGCAGAGAGACCATATTTCCCCGTGGTCGTCACTCTGCTGTCACCAGCGTTGACGAAATACAGGGACAAGGCAGATCGTCTCGGAGTGTCCTTCGTTAGTAGTTTCAGGCCTTTTGCACCAACTGTTGTGTCCGAGTAACAGCTGCATGAGATGTTTGTCAAAGTATTGATAGCCTGGACAATATTTAGATGGTATCGTTATTATCCTCATCATTTATTAAAGCTAATTCAGCATTTCTGATTAAGTTTTGTGTGATAAATACTAAAAATCGTGCGTTTTCTCTTTTCAGAATTTGCTTATGGTGGCCATCCTTACCCCTTTTCTGGAATATTTGAAATTTCCCCCGGAAATGCTTCTGAACTAGGAGAAACATTTAAATTTAAGTAAGTAGGGAGGATGATTGTTATTACACTGTCTTAGGTGCCAAAGCGTGTTTTCAAGCACATAGGACTCACTCTGTAGATGAAAATCTAGGAAGTTAAAATGTTTCCTTAACATTGTTGTAGTTGCTGACACTTTATTTAGAATTGAATCTATCTGAAGTTGTATAAAGATGGGCATTGGCCAGATGAAATGCCTGAAAAAACCTATTCTGTGGCTTTTATTTAGGAGCCACGTAAGTTACCTGTGTACTTTGCAAACATTCTTGCCTTGGTGTGACCTGGGTTCTGCTCTAGAAGACGTTCGCATGTAGTGATTGCTTCCCTCTCAACCTCCCACCCGGGGGGAGATGGAAGACGGTTTTCTTGCGGCCTACCCAGCCTGTTACTAATGTCTTCATTTTTCAGGTGAGCAGAGCAAGCATATGGGCTGTTGACTCTGCCTACACCTGAAACTAATGTGACACTGGGCGTCCACTCAAATAAAGTCAAAAATTAAAAAAAAAAAAAATGGTCGGTAGAATTTTTTTTTTTTTTTAAGAGAGTGAGCGGGTGCAAGCAGGGCGGGGAGGGGCAGAGGGAGAGAGAGAGACTCCCAAGCGGGCTCCTCACTCAGGGTGGAGCCCGACACAGGGCTCGATCTCACGGCCTGAGCCAAAGTCAAGAGTCAGGACCCTTAACTGGCTGAGCCGCCTAGGTGCCCCATTCGGTAGGATATTTTTTTTTTCATCTTTTCATTTTTCCAGTGAAAGGGACACTGTTTCTACATTTGAAACAACTGAACACTTGGTCAGCCGAGACGCTATTAAGGTGTGTGTGTATCACATGTTTCGATGGGCCAGAATACTCTGGAGCCTTATAAGTGGTCAGCAGCACTGGGAACTTGAATGCTTAGTAATCCGATTTCCATCTTTTTAATTAAGGTTTGTATTTGAAGAGCTGTTTAGAACCTTAGGTTCAAAGAGCTTTAAAGAAACTTCCGGGCCTGTGATCATGAACTTGCCAAGTAAAAAGTAGTGAAATGAGGTTGTAACCTTGAAATTTAGCTAGATAGGACTACACTACTTTTTTTTTTTTTTAAGATTTTTATTTATTCATTTGACAGAGAACACAAGCAAGGGGAGGGGCAGAGGGAGAGGGAGAAGCAGACTTCCCACTGAGCAGGGAGCCCAATATGGAGCTCGATCCCAGGACCCTGGGATCGTGACCTGAGCCGAAGGCAGACGCTTAATGACTGAGCCACCCAGGCGCCCCAAGGGCTACACATTTTTATCACTACGAAGTTCATGTAGTGGCCTATCACCGATTTGCTGTAATGCCGTCCTTAGGTTTCCCTTTTAACAGGACTACTAGATGAAAGGGTTTTCTAAGTATTTTCAGCTTTCTTGGATGCCTAACTTCTATCTGACTAAAATTCTACTTTCTATTGGATAATGTCTACTGCATGTCCAGGGTAGTAGTTGGGGGTCAGGTGGAGGGTGTTTATTTTTTAATTGGGGGGTGGGTGGGTTGGTTGGTTGGTTTTAATTCCTGTCACGGTGGCACAGAAGCCGCTGACGTAGAAGACGATTTCTGAACGAGACCGTGGCCCGCCCTTGGGTGGCTGGCCTAATCGAGCAGGAGTATTTGCGGCAAGTCTGGCTCTCTGATAGCCTGACGGCTTACACAGGCCCTGGAAAGAACGTGTTGCCGCATTTTTAACACGCGACACGCTGTTTCGTCAGGAAAATGACCAGGTTGGCATCTGTTACGACTCAGAAGTAACGCACCTCGGAGTTTATTGTAGGAAAGTCGAAACTCCACATTTCGAAACTCACATTTTGAGACTTTTCAAAAGTATCTCATTCACCTCGTCGTCGTGTCGCATTACCTCGGCCCTGTTAACACCAGTCCCAGTATCCCCGGGAGTAAGCCAGTCTTTGAACGTGCCCTCGAGAAATACTTAGGACTCACACAGTCGTGTTTGTTTCTTTCCTCCTCCTCTTTGTTCTTCAAGAGAAGCTGTAGTGTTAGGGAGCACGGACTTCCTGGAGGACGACATCGAGAAGATCGTGGAGGAGCTGGGCAAGGAGTACAAGGGCAACGCCTACCACCTGATGCACAAGAACTGCAATCACTTCTCCTCGGCGCTGTCGGAGGTGAGTGTAGCTCTGTCCTCGGACCCTGCGGGCAGAGAGCGTCGCGGGGTCCTCGCCGCCTGCCGTTCGCACCCCCTGGGTGCCGTCTGTGCTTTCCTGGTCCTTCGTGTCGGGGGGAGTGTGGCACTCTGTTCCCTGTGGGAGTGATTGAGCTCCCCGAGGTCGGCGGGGATTCCGCCCGTGCCCCCGCCTCACACACCGCGGCCGCCGGGGGAGGGCACACCGATGAGCGTCTCGTCGGCTCCCGATTCATTTTCTTACAGCCTGGAACTTGCCCTTGAAAGAAATGCCTGAGCGACGGCTGCCTCTCAGTCACGAGATTCTTCTTTTTTTGTCTTAGTTCCGGTGTGAATTTTTTTCCCCCCGGCTCTCAAAACTATTCGTAAGTCGTTCGTGTTGCCACTCTGGAAATTTCGTTCTGCCAGCTTTCACACGGGCACGCACTTGCCTTGGGAGCTTTGACTCCCAGGCAGGAGAGCGGAGCTAGATTGGAGTCGGAGGGCCTGAACACAGGAAACGGAGGGAAGAAATCACAAGATTAGGAAATAAGATCGAGCGGATTAACTGGCCCTCCAAGAGCTTCCCCGCTCCCGACTGTGGGCGGCTGGAGGCAGGGGCGGCGGCGGGCCCCGCGGGACCTGGACGGCCGGCAGGACAGACGGACCCGCCGCCTCGGTGGCCTGTGCACGGGTGCCCGGCTCTGGGGCAGGCCGGCGGCGGGGGTGCCGCGCTTCTCGGAGGCTGTGTCCCGCGCCCGCCGCACGGAGCGGGCATCTTCGTGCTCGCCTGAGCCCCGGCGGTTCGTCCGGGCGCGGAAGCCGGAGGGGCAGCACCGATCTTGTGGACGCGCTGATCCCGTCGAGGTGACCTGGTTGCCTTTCGGGAACGAGAAAAGGTGGTTTGGGTCCTTCTTGACTTCTCGTGTGGGGAATGCATCCAGGGACCCCCAGGGATCCGTAGAATGTTCAGATTGGCAGAGACAGTAGCTAGCGCCCAATCCAGTCGCCTCGTGTGACAGACGAGGAGTCTGTGCCCTCATCCGGGGTCTGGAGGAGCAGCCGGGCTGCCGGCCGAAGATGAGTTTTGGGGGCAGCCGAAAGTGCTAATAAACCTTTGTGCTGCTCTCCGAAAGCGGGACGGAAGGTGACTGAAAGGTTTCCAGGCCTGAGCCAAGTAGGAAGGGGGGCGGGGGGGACACCGCACCGACTCTCCAGCCGCTGCCCGGCATCCCCGCCCCGTCCCAGCTGGGGTCTCCCCGCGCGGCTGTCACCTCTGTCGGGGCTAAGTTTACTGCTGGGGAGTGTGAGTAACTGCAGTGAGGAAGGAAAGGGGGAGTTTCTTAATGGCTTTGTATTTTGTGATGATTGCATCTATGGGCGTAGGATAGGAATTGGTATAAAATGTTCTGTGCGTGTAACTTTACAGAAGATACAGGGAATGCTGCGAAGAGAAAGTGTTCGTGGGACACAACTTCCTTGCTTTTTGCCGCCGTAGAACTGATGGACTTTTAAGTCTTTTGCTAGCGAAAAGAGAATGTTTTCTCCACAGCTGAGAAAACTATGATTTTTGCGTATTACGGCCTTCGGAAAAAGGGAGATGACATAAAAGCGAGGCCACTTCCAGGTGGACTTCAAAGTGTTAAAAAGCAGTTTTACTAATGAGCTCTTGTAAAATTAGATGTCTGACCCATTGAGGCTGCTGATTTTCCAGCCCGATGTGCATATTTTGTAGCAGGTTTTTAAAAAGGGCTTAGGGAAACCTCCCATGTTGCTGGAACGTGGAAACACGGCTCCCTGGCCGCACAGCATCTCAACCTCACCCCTGCCGAAGAAAAGCCCTGGCCTTTTTTTTTTTTTTTTTTTTTTTTTGAGATCCTGAATTCACGATCTTAATCACCTGGGCTTGACTCATAGGCTGAAATCTGGTGCCGTCTGCTGCCCTCCCTGCTTTACCGAGAGGGAACAGGACTTGTCCCTGGGGACCGTTGCAGGTTGGGACACTGTCCTTGGAGCCCTACACCGTGAAAGCCTTACAGACGCTGACTGGCCGGCTTGGCTTCCTTGCAGGTGCACCCCAGGAAGGGCTTTTTCCTGCCAGCACCGGCTGCATTGAGCTAGCTGCTCATTGGCTCCCCGTTTCCAATATGGAGATGGATTGAATCTGTAACCAGTGATTCTTTTTTTTTTTTTAACATTTATTTATTTATTTGACAGAGAGAGATCACAAGTAGGCAGAGGGAGAGGGGGAGGCAGGCTCCCCGCTGAGCAGAGAGCCCGATGCGGGGCTTGGTCCCAGGCCCCCGAGATCATGACCTGAGCCGAAAGCAGAGGCTTTAACCCACTGAGCCACCCAGGCACCCCTGTGACTGGTGATTCTTGCCGAAACTGCAAGTGGGGGAAAAGCCCATCACCAAGACTGGGATCCCCAGCCTCCCGACGCGGCTCCCTCCGACTTCCCAAGTGCTTCGGGGCAGCTCCGGGCTCGACTGCGGCTTTGCTGCAGCGTGGTCGGGGGTCCATGGGCCGGTCTTCTCTAGGCTGTTCGCTAGGTAAACAGAGGGTGGAGGGAGCGGCTGTATGAACTCATTTTGAAATTTTCTGAAAACTCAAGATTTTATCCTGACGAATCCCGAACATGATGTGGCTGTCTAGTTCAGGTACATGAAAATATTTCCCGTAAGAACTCTTTGTCCCTCTCATGCACATCCTTTCCAGATCAAAAAAAGGGCCGGATGAGAGCAGGGGATAATTTTTAAAATGTAAAGTTAGGATTGCTAAATGGCACACACTGATTTTGTAACAAAAACAAACCCCAAATCCTGGCATCTCGGGAGGGGAAGGCAGGGGGGCGGCCGTTTAACCTTTCTTTTTCAGCACTGCGCCTTCCCTTCTCCTAAAGAAAAACGCTGCCCTCGGCCTCTCTGAGCTGCCGGGGGACTTGGAACTCCGCCAGGCTTGCCGCGACACGTCGCACGACACTGTGCGCGGCTGCCACACTTGCGAGGCCCGTGACCTGGGGTCATGGACAGACGGAACTGTTTGGATCCAGCCGTCTCTAGGCAGACCCTCTGAAGCCCGGCACCCCCGGCCTCCACCGCACCCCCGCTCCCTGGCACCGGGCCAGGCCCACCTCACTCGTCTTACCTAACCCGACACCCTTTGTCGTCCGCAGATCCTCTGCGGGAAAGAGATTCCTCGCTGGATCAACCGGCTGGCCTACTTCAGCTCCTGCATACCTTTCCTACAGAGCTGCCTCCCCAAGGAGTGGCTCACGCCCGCGGCCCTGCAGTCCAGCGTCAGCCAGGAGCTGCAGGACGAACTGGAGGAGGCCGAGGACGCCGCCGCGTCCGCCTCCGTGGCCAGCGCTGCGACGGGCCCCAGGCCCGGGCGCCACACCAAACTCTAAGCGTCTCCAAAGCCCCACCCTCAGAGCTGTCTCGGAAGTGGACGGTCCGCTTGAGAAAAGTAAAGGAGTGAGCGTCCTCTGGAGACTCTGTATGCAAAGATGGCTCTCCCCCCCAGTCCCAGTTTTTCAGCTCAGGATTATATTTGTAATCAAAAGAATCACTCGGCGCAGGAGGGAGAACTTTGTATGAAGCAGCCCTCTGGTTTTTTTTACCCACTTGTAAATTTGGAGTTCCTTCTGTTTTATACGAGCTCTGTTAAGTTATGTTTACAGTATTTTGTATTGCTGTTTACAAATCTTGCATGGACTCCTGCCACCGGGCAAGAAGGAAACCTTCACGGCCCCAGCGGGTGAGGTGGGCCATCTCTGTACCCCCCCACACCCCGGCAGCGGCCAGAGCTGTGGCGGGGACACCAGGCAGGCGCGACAGGTCCTGGCGCGGGCAGCGTCGCCGTCCCCTGCTTAAGAATGGTCTTTTAGCTTCCTATTTGGTTTCGTCCACTTTCAGGACGCGGGGGGAAGGAGCACTGGCGGCCGAGGACGGCGGCTCCCAGCCCCGCCGTGGAGCTCGCTCCCCAGGCTCCCCCACATCTGGGGCCACAGGGTGGGGGGAAGGGGGGTGATTGAGTCCCAAATATCAGTCCACCTCAGCAGGCTGGCCCATTCCTGCGTCTCTCCGGGGTGGGTGCCTCCGATTCTGTCGTTAAGGTCGTTTTCGTTCAAGATACCCTTGCTGGTCACTGAGGAGTATTTTTTGCACACGCGTTGGGGGCCTCACCTTTCTTTTCGTACATCCCGCTACCCCCCTCCCTGCCCCGGGCTGTGACGACGGGGTAGGAAGGTCCTAAGCGGCAGCCTTCTGAGTAGCAGTGGGAGGTGACGTTCAGCCGCTTTCTAACTGATCAGGCCGCCTTTTATACGAGAACTTGAGGACCGGAGGCTGAAGTTAACTCTCTCCACAAAGTGAATCCTTCGCCATTCCGCCATCTTACGGACCATTTCCGACAGAGTGTGTCGGAGGCCGTTGGCTCGTGACGGGAGTAGCGTCACCTCATCATAGAAAACCAAGTCTCGTTGACTTTTTGTTGAAAGATATTTGTGTGTCTTAAAAGTCATCTTTTTCTGTTCTCCCAGACGTGTGTCTTGCAGAACCTGCTCTGAGGGAGAACTTGTTAACCGCAGACGAGTCCTCATTAGCAAGGACTCCGTCGGCTCAGATCTCCTCCCAGTTTGACCCCCTGGATGTAAGAGCCAAGTCATTACGTGTCAGATTCAATTTTTCTGCCTTAAGAATGAATGTCCTACATAGAGTGTTGGATGCAGCGTAGAAATTATCCAAGGCAGTGACTTCAGCTCTATAGAGACGGTTAGTTTCAAAGGCACCTACTTTTATTTAAATTTCTAGATTGGATTGTTTGCTGTTGCTCTTTGTAAAGATACATATCTTTCAGTAAAGGACATTTTTAACTTTTCCATCAGCTGATTTTGATTCATTTTTATCAACTGAAGCACACGCTGTTCCTAGGGAAACCAAACCTTGGGTTAGAAGCTTTGACCTGAGGAAAATGAAGCCACTTAACCTAATTCACGCTCCTGACTGTTCGTTTCTGGAGAGGAAGGCCCCGACCATTCTACCCTCGGTTCTTGAGAGGGTGCAGAGCGCTCGTTTAAGAGCCGCGGCCGAAGGACGAAAGGAGTATATGATCTTTGTGAGAAGTGGACTTGGTTCAGGCCTTGAAAGGAGATTTAGAATCAAACACTAAGACTCTGGCCAGGTTCCTTCCGAGGAGAGTCCTAGCACCAGAACCCCAGGTAGCGGAAAGTGTCTGAGGCCATTTGCTTGGGATTTTTTTTAAATACTGCGGTGGGTGACGGTTGTTTCCAGTCTGTTGAGACATACGTGACGTTAGTCTGTGCTGCTGGTTCCCACTACGTCCGTCAGACCCTTCTTGGCGAATAGCCAGGAACACCCCATCTGCGCTCATCTGGAATCCAGCGCCTCAGCAGGGAAATGATTTCACGTCGTCTTGTTGTATTTACTTTCATCCGCAGCATTTGGAGTGAAAAATAGCGTGAAGGGGCCTGGTAGAAATAAATAATGGCCTGAGGCCATTTATCATACTAGCAATCGGCAGATAAAATTCTGGGTGTGAGATTGCTCGCCATCCAGCGGTACTCGAGGTGGAAAAAGAAAGAAATGGCTTTACTTTAGAAAGTCTCGTTTAAACCCGTCCCCCTCTGTAGTTGAGAGTTGAGGTTGGACTTAATGAACTAGTGTTTAACCAGCTCTTCCTCGCACTTGCCAGGGAAAGAATTGTGTTCTCAGCCTGATCTCTGTGCAGAAAATTCCGTGTCCGTTAGGATACGTGGGACGTGACAGAGTCCGAGATTCTCTTCGTAGTGGGAACCAAGCGAAACAGATTTCTCGTGGCGGGTTGGCCAGTGACAGAGTGCAGGGGGCTCAGAAGGCACTGGTTTCTGTTGGTTTTCAGTGCCCTTGCGTGGGTCGGTCGGTCGGTTTTGTCAACCCTAAGAAGGGGGCATCATCGGCTTTGGAAAGTGGCCTCTGGGCTCGCAGGAGGTGGCGTGGAGAGAGCCTCCGCTGGAGGCCTGCACCCCAGCCGGGGCTCCGACCCCCCGCAATAGCGCACAGCTCCCTTCACCAGCATCTGTACAGAGCAGGGAAGTCCGGGTTCGCCGGCGGGGCCCCGTCTCCCCCGTGTGTGCGAGAAGAGTCCAGGCTGCACACAGCTGCGGGACTCCACGTCCGTGGCTTCTCTCCATCACAAAACGGGTAGAAACACATTCACTGCTTCAGGGCTCGAATCTGTGTGTCTTCTCACGGCTCCGTTTCTGTAAGATCCTCGGTCGTTTCGATCCGTGCTGTATTTCCTTTGGGTTTTGTTCCGCAGGCCGGCCCTCTGCCGCGGCGTGTTCTTCCTCCCTTCCGCGCGGTCTTGGGGTGCGACTCAGTCATTAGACTGGCCTTGTCTACGCAGTCCATACACATCTTCACGGTTCCAGAGGTGTTACAGCTGTTAAAGAATCTTCATGAACCTGAAGATAATTTCTTGTGAAGTTGAATGCACATGTACTGTCATTCATAGTGTTTATATAAAAAAAAAAAAATACCAGGAATTTCACTTTTGCTACCTTGATATAGCATTGGGCTATCATGTTAACAACATTGAAATACATCGATTTATTAAAAAAAGTACTTTTATAAGAAATGTTTTCTAGTGCTTTTTGACTACAGCTGTGACGCGTTGGGGGGTGGGCGGTGACTCTTAAAACCCCCCAGGCTCCCCGGGGGGGGCGGGGCGCAGAGGGAAACTCCTATCTGGTCACGCAGCTGGTCTTGCCTACAGAGAAGACTCCAAATGTACTGAGAAACAGTAGCTCCTTTTCCCCATTACCCTCAGACCCTGACCTCGTTCTAATAGCGGAAATCTATGCTAATAAAGATGAATGGCTTCATGCCAGGAGGCAACTTAGACGCAGGCAGCTACCTCTTTCCTTACAGATTCTGAGCCCAGAGAACTGCTGAGGCTCCTCAGACTCATCCCTTTGATCCTTTCCCCCAAAAGAACATCCTCCCGGGGAAGATCGCACCCTAACCCTACACTGGGCAGTGGGCGTGGTTCCCTTCTTGTCAAGGCCAAGGGGAGAAGCTAGAGAGTTAAGAAGGGCCTTCTCCCAATTTGGTCACGCAGACGTCCGTTTCCGGAGGCTGGATGGGCGCACCTGTGCCCTGCAGCCGTGTCCCGATGGGGAGGGCTCCACAGGCAGATCAGGAATGTTCCATCCCCATGCTGTTGAGCGCGGTAGAGCCCTCTACCTTGAGCTCCTCCGCGACCCCTCGTTCGGGAGCCTGTTTCCACCAAAGGCTTCTGGCTACTCGGCAGCCCCAGCTCGGGGAGCCGTTGGCCACCACGCTAGTGCCCTCACCCCCCAACCCCCAGCGATCGGTGGGGGCTAGTGCCCGAACAACCTTCGGGCGCTCCTGAAGCTGCTGCCGTACGGAGGGAGCCACAATAGGCTGCCCTAGCCTTGCGGTCAGATGGACCCGGGAATACAGTCGGCAAAGCCGCTAAGCCAGACACCCCGGATGGAGGGGGTTGCGACCTGCTCTGCTGTCTCCGCACCGGGAAAGGGATATGCACGGAGCAGGGCAGCGAAAAACTAGGCAAGGAGAAGTTACTCGGTCTATGCAGGGCCCTCAGTCTATGTGATTATCCACCAGAATGGGGACTGGGGTTTTCGGGTAACCAAACCGGAGCAAGAAAGACTAAGGCAAGTGGGGCTGCCAGATTCGGCCCTAATCGGAGATAAAAGGACCCTCCGGCCTCCTGCTTCCTCCCCCGGGGTCAGCGAGTGGGCGCCACGGAGCGGCCCTAGCAGAGGCCCCTGGCGGGCGGCTGACAATCCGCAGAAACCCGGCATCCCTGCAAAAAAGTCCTCACCTTGCGTGTGGAAAGGCCAGTGGATTTTGTAGACCAGACAAGGGAGAAAAGGGAAATGGGCTTGTTATACCCCGGCTGTGCGCGCCTCGGGGCTGTGCGGGGCTCGGCACTCGCATTACTCCGCGGAACCCGCCCAGCAGCCTGTGACCCGGTTCCTGCTTTGCACGAAGATGATCGAGTGGGCGTGAGCCCAAGACCACGCGGGTGGCACCGGAAACACCCGTATTGGAAACCAGCCCGTCGTGAAGCTTCTGCTGCTCGGGAATCCCTGACTCACCCCAGACCTGCTGAACCCGCTCCAGCATCTGGACAAGACTCCCGGGGAGCCACATGGGCCTTCGGGTCCGGGGAGCCCCGCTTTGTCCCCTGCACGCGGCTCGAGCCTCCTCGGCCCCAGAAACGACAGCTCCTTACACGAGGTGAACCAGCAGCCCCCATCTGTCGTTCCCAGGAACGTCTGAACACCTGGCAGGTGAATCTTCTCCCAAATTCCCCTGGCTTTGACTGAATCCGTACAAATGGCTCGAAGAGCATTGCAGTAAATGCAGAGCATAAACTTGAACCCGCCGGAGCTGCTGCAAGGCATGGTGGCCTTGCACCTGCCCTCCCCCCCCCCCCAGGCACGCGCTGGGACCCCGGACTGGCCTTTGAGCCGTGGCCCACCGGCCAGTGAGAGGCCCCCAGGACCGCCCCCAGCACACGGCCACCCCTAGGCAGTGGTCACTGGAAGTCCAAGTTCGTGGGCCCCCCCCTTGCTCGGTCTGCACCCCCGACCACACCGAGCATGCCCCCTGCTCATCCTTGCCGGGCCCCTCCCACTGGGACTCCCGGTGTGCAGCAGGCAAGTGCCCCCATAGCCTCCATCCCTTCAAATGTCTGCTGCTCTCTGCTTCCTCCGGGACCCAGCTCTCCCCTGCAGGCCTGTACCCCCAGAGTGGCCCCCACCACCCGCCATTGCTGCTTCCACGCACTTCCTCCTCCTCCCTTCCAAACCACCGGCTCCGCTGAGCCCGTGCTCCCCGGTGCTCCCAGCGGCACCCTCGGTGCTCCCGTCTGCTCTCCCTCCTCCTGCCTATCTTCCCCTCCACCCCGTTTCTGTCCTCATTCATTCCCAGGGACTCCGTTCACACAGATGACCCATCCTCTGCCCCAGCCCTGTGTTTCTCCACCGGGTCTCTGTTGCCACTGGGGTCGGGCAGGGCCCTCCTGCAAGACAGTCCTGCCCCCTCCGCAGTCACTGCCACGTCTGAAGTCCCCACGCATCTCACCCCCGGGGGGGAGACCGTGGGTCCCTGGTTGAGAACCAGGGTCAGGGTCTCAGCCCCACTTACAACTACACTCCAGCCTTGACCGTGTCGCCACCACGACTGACCCTCTGCTAAATCTTCACCTCAGGCATCTCTGACCACCGGCCCGCCTCGCCCCAGATCTCCCCCGTGTCCTCACACACGTCAGCCGAGACCCTCGCTGTGTCCTTCCTCCAGCACAGACGTTGAGGGCAGCTGCCCCTGTATTAGGAAACCCCGTGCCCCCTCCTCTGTGTGTCTCCTTTATCTGCACACAGGACATTCCACGTGCCACACGTCTGGTCACATGTGGGAGGGGGAGGTCCCCGCCCCAAGCAATTCTGTGTGACGCCAGCGGGACGTCCAATGATTTCACTCTGTTTTGACACTGTGGTCTACCTGCCGGTGGTGTCAGAGCCCACAGGGTCAGGGCTCGGGTGCCGATCGCAAGTAGTAGGTCCCAGGTGACCACAACCTCTGTCTGACTTGGCGACCGGTCAGAGGGTAACATGCATGACCCCTTTCTTGAGTCCAGTTGATTTGCCAGGGCGGCTCGCAGACCTCGGGGAAACACTCACTGAGGTTTACTAGTTGACTAAAGGACACGAAGAAGAAGGAGGGGGAGGGGGAGGAGGAAGAACAGCCAGATGAAGAGATGTGTAAGGTGAGGTCTGGGAGAGTCCCTCGCACGTGGAAGTGTCCAACCCCCCCTCCCAGAGCCTCTCCAAAGCCTGTGCCATTGGGATTTCTATGGCGGATTCTTCAAGCAGGCAGGATGGATCATTACCTCCATTTTCAGCCTCTCCCCTTCTCTGGATAAAAGGGGGGGGGGAGGGTGAAAATTCCAAGCTTCTAACCATGGCTTGGCCTTTCAGGTGACCAGCTCCCATCCGGGAGCCCACGCAGAGTCACCTCAGGAGAACTGGAGATGCTCCTAGCGCTCTCACCACGTAGGAACTGACGGGGGTTTCAGGCGCCTCGTGTCAGGAATGGGGGGCAGAGCCCAGTGTATGTGTCTTCTGTAATCTCACAACCTCCAATTTCCCAATCTACAAACTCACCTGAATTTGTAACCGGAGTCACTGTCCCTGTCACAACGGGAGAAGGTCTCTTACTGTTTCCAAAGACCAGTCCCTGCCTTGGTCCTGGATCCCGGGCTCCCCCATCTGGCAGGCACTCACCCCAACATGTCCTGAGCTCTGTCTTCTTCATCGACTTGCTTTTCTTTATGGTTTTTACACCCACATATTCATCCCTAGACAGTATGTCCAGTTTGGTTTTACTTATTTAAAACATGATACAAATGGAATCCCACTGTGTATGTTGTGATTTTTTTAATATCATCTATTTTTTAAATTTGTGCACATGAATGTGCAGTGATACCGTTCATTCGTTTTCACTGCTATATAGTATTCTGTCGTAGAAATATACCACGATTTTATTTAGCGATTCGACTCCTAATGGGCATCTGGGCCATTTCCAGTTTACTGCCCTTACGAGCAACGGGTCTGTGAATATTATAATGCATGTCTCCTGCTGCTCGTGGAAAGATTTCTCCCTGAATGGAATCTCAAGGTCATAGGGAGTATACCGGCTCAACTTGATTAATGTAGAAGAAACAACGCCCTCTTCTTATTACCCTTTTATTAAATAAAATCCTCTCTCCTGCTTATCAAACAGACCTCCACAGCCTAGCTATTTTCTTATAATGTTATATAATGAAATTTCAGAGCCTGGCCTTTAAAAATGTCTTTTTTCATTATTAAGTGAAAGAGTCAAAGAGGTGAGAACTGTTTCCTACGCCCACACGGCCGCTGGGAAGGAAAACACTCCAGGACACAAAAGCAGTTGAAAGAACCCAAGTGACGTGGTTCGAAGAACTTTGCGCAGAAGGTCTGATTCTTAGTGGACACGTGCGAACGTTCTTAGCTGTTTGCAGCTCTCTTTGGGCAGCTGGGTCTCGTTAGATGCCCACACTTTAGAAACTGTCGCCATGCCCTGTGTGGATAAGCACCCTGTGAGTGTGACCTCCAAAGGACGGCTGCGTTTATTAGCTCACTTATTACCTTATGTGATAATTCGCTGGCTTACGTATAATGTTGCAAAGGGCATCTCAGTATTCCTCCAGGCGACTTCCCTGCCACGTGCATTTTAGAGACACCAAAGCCCCTGCTAGATATGTCATTTAACAAACCAGCTGAAAGTTCTCGTGTCCTTTTGTCGACGCTGAGTCATCGAAATTGTTTTCCCACGTGGCCACAACGCTGTCCGCTCCGGCCAGCAGAAGGTTCTCGTTCCCGCCCGCCCCCCCACACCCTTGCCAATACCCGACACTGACTGACTCCAGGGCTGGTCACTCTGCCGAGCGTAAATTGTCACCTAGGTGTGCTTTTGATCTTCATTTTCCCAGTTGAGAATCTTAAGTGCTTCTGAGCTAAGTACTTATGTTTCCTATTTTGCGAAATGTCTGTCCTACCTTTTGGCTATTTTTCTACCAGGTTTTATATATGTCTTTTTCTCGCCAATTTGTAGGCAATATTAACATATTCTGGCTACTGTTCCTTGACGGTTCTATGTCTTACAGATACATTCTCCCAGCTGGAGACTTCTCCGTTTACTATCTTTCAGGTGTGCTCGGATAAACCAAAGTTCATTTTAAAGTAGTCAGAAATATCAGTCTTTTTTCCTGTGGTGAATATTTTTTGTATCTTAAGACATTCATCTCTCCCCTTAGATCATCAAGATATTTTCCTACTTTTCTTCTAAATATTTTAATGTTTCCTCTGCGCATCTAAGTCTTCGGTCCATCTGGAATGTACGTTGTAGGTGTGTATGTGACGTAGAGAGACGATCTATTTTTTTTTTCCGTGTGGGTGACTGCTAATCCCAATGCAACACATGCAATAGCCTGTCAATCACCCACTGGCACAACATTCCCATTTCCTGTTAACCAGGTTTCTGTGTATAGGTGAGCTTCTTCCTGGGCTCTCTCTAGTCCCACTGGTCTATTTACTATCTCCAGACTAATGATACTCTATCCTAACTGCTAAGACTTTATAATAAGCCCCAGTATAGGGGCCCCTGGGTGGCTCAGTGGGTTAAAGCCTCTGCCTTCGGCTCAGGTCATGATCTCAGGGTCCTGGGATCGAGCCCCGCGTCGGGCTCCCTGCTCGGCGGGGAGCCTGCTTCCCCCTCTCTCTCTGCCTACTTGTTCTCTCTCTCTCTCTCTGTCAAATAAGTAAATAAAATCTAAAACATAAGCCCCAGTATATGGAAAAGCAAGTCTCCCTAACTACTACGTGAGTGCTTTGGTTAGTCTTGGCCCTTTTCCATATAAGTTTCAGAATCCGTTTCACAAGTCTCACACACACACACACACACACACACACACACACACACCCTACCGAAATTTCATTGAATTTATATATCAACTTGTAAAGAACCAACATCTGAATGACATTGAGTCTACCTAAGAACATATACACTGATTTTTAATGACCCTCAAGAAGGTTTATAGTTTTCTCCATAAAGGCCTTTCATATATTTTGTTAGATTTATGCCTCAGCTCCTTAGATTTTTTTTTTTTTTTTTTGGCTAGGGTAAATATCTTTTATCTCTTAATTATAATTAAGTTTCAGACCCATTGTTCCTCATACGTATAAATGCAATTGACTTTTTTCATTTTTTAAAAAAAGAATTGATTTTTTTTTTTTAAGATGTTAAGTAATCTCTACACCCAATGTGGGGCTGGAACTTACAACCCCCGAGATCAAGAGTCACCTGTTCTACCAACTGAGCTGGCCAGGTGCCCTGAAAGATTGTGTTTTGTTTTGTTTTGTTTTGTTTTAGAGAGTGTGAGCGATGGGGAGGGGCAGAGGGAGAGAGAGAATCTTAAGTGGGCTCCATGCTTAGCATGAAGCCCAACGCAGGGCTCGATCCCAGGACCCTGAGATTAGGACCTGAGCCAATACCAAGAGTCAGATGCTCAACCGACTGAGCCCGTCCTCCCCAGCTCTGTATGCTACCTGATGAGTCAGCTGTGGCCACCTGGACAGAGTGAACATCTTCGGTCTCTCTAGCCACCTTGGGTGTCCTCAGCTCTGTCCTCGCAGCCTCCCCACAAGGGGCAAGCTGATGGGGCAGAGAGACAGAGCATGGAGTCTCCATGAGGTGAACAGCGCCTTTGCCCGGGGCCCCGCACCCCCAGATCTCAGCATCCATTTGGGGAACAGAATCCAGATGGCTTCCCCGATGAACAAGGGGTCCCCCCGGGTTCAAGAAGCTGGTCCTTCCACCCTGCCTGTCCCCTCCCTGTGTGTTACCCGCCTCATCCTTCTTGCTGGGGGCTGTACGTTTTGCCATGACTCCCTACACCACGTTATCGGGGCATCTCAGCTGGGGCTGCGAGCTCGGCTCCTGGGCCTGGGGTGGCCAGCTTGGGTGCACTTGGAGCCACCACCGTCCCAAGGCGGCCCTTCCTCTCCCACATGCTGATTTGCAAAAGGGCGCTTTGGAGCAAGAGACAGCCTTGAGTCTGTGACCCTCCGGGGCCACTGGCGCGCGAGTGGTAGGGCATGACGTTCACACATCATCCAAGCCCCCAGGAATCCAGAACGGGAAAGGGAATTAGGACGAACGACTGGAGTCTTGGAGATTTCTGGGTCTTTGGTTTGCGTTTTGTTTTTCAAGATCGCTTTAGTCAGTTTCCCCGGAAACACTTGCCTGGAGAAGCTTCCTGCTCAACACCTGGCTTCCTTCCCTCCCTGGACTCTGGGGCCAGGCCAGCCACCGACCTGAAGCTCGCGCAGCGTGAGCTCCGTGGAGAGTCCCATTGGCCGGTGCACCGGGAGAAGACAGCCCGACCCGCTGGGCAAGTTCACGTCCCCTCTCCGTGCCCCTTTCCTCCTCTGGGTCCGGCCTCGGCAGACTCTGGCATGGCCCGGGAGATGGGGCTGGGAGGGAGAAGAGGGGCCTCCCAGGGGTGCCCTGAGGCTCTCCCTACACCTCCCCCCCCGCAGCTCCTATCCCTCTGCGTGCTCCCCAAACTGTGGGCCAGGACTCATCTGGGAGCTTAAAACCCAGATTCCCACAGGCATCACCTCCAAATAGACTGAGTCAGCAGACCCGGATGGGGCTTGGGAATATGCATTTCTCTCCCGCTCTCCTGAGGTTTCTAACTAAGGTCAGCCCACCGTACTTACAGGCACACCTGCTTAAGGAGGAGTGAGAGGGAGAGAGCGATAAATCCCACCTCTTTATCCCCCTTCTTCCCTCCGCCTCTAAAATTTTCCCATTAGGGAACTGGGGATCCCCACAGCCCCAATTTTATTCGGACATTCAGTTCTCTGGAAAGTGGACCTTATTCCCCAGACTGGAGGTAAAGCCAGATGGTGCCGGCTGTGAATGGTAATACATTTCCCTTCTGGGCATTGCTGACAGGAGGAGAGTCTGCTGGAGGGATTCTGAGAAGGATTTCTCCATCTTTCGAAGAAGATTGCAAGACGCAATGCTCTACTTTTCCGGGCTGTTGTACCTGGAAGGTGCATGGGGACTGCCGCGGCCGTTTTGCATCCAATAGCCTAAAGGAGCCTTGCACCGGGGATAGGCAGAGCGTGAATAATGCACAAACTTGGGGCTTCTATGCTCCAAACCTGGAACCAGTCTCCCTAGGGATTGCTTATAACGTGAGCTAATGTCCCTATTTGTATGCTACTTTGATTTGACTTTCTTATGCAGCCAAAAGCATCCCAACTCATCCATCTAAAAAGGCCCGGGGCTTGAAATGGCTTTGTGCATGGCTTTCTCCTACCCATGGCTCTCCTTAGAGAGGCCAGACCCGATTTCTCTGCATTTCTTAGCTCCGCCTCCTTGAGATAGGCCCTCTCCTTGTGAAGTCATTGTAGCCACAGCCGGTAGCAGGCTCCCTCGTTTGGGGCCAACAGAAAAGAGCCTGTGTCCCAAGGTCCTAGGGTCTATCTTGACTAGACCCACTGGGGAAGAAACTTTCCCATCCCCGAACTCAACAATAGCCACAAAATGGAATCTGCCAATTGGCTTCAGACAGGCTCTCCAATAGGGCTGCGTATTAGAATTAACAGGAGTTTTAACAATGCATATGAAACTAATCCCCAAAGCCTAGATACTATATGATTCCAATTATGTGATATGGTGGAAAGGCAAACTTATAGAAATAGTAAAAAAACAAACAAACAAACAAAAAACACCTCAGTGGTTATCAGGAATCTGTGGAGAAGAAGGGATGAATGGGAAGAGCACAGAAAATTTTTCTTTTTAAAAAAATATTTATTTAATATTTTAAATATTAAGCCCCAGTGTGGGGCTCGAACCCCTGACCCTGAGATCAAGCGTTGAACGCTCTTCCGACTTAGCCAACCAGGCACAACCCCCTATTTTTAAATACTTAAATACCAGAAAGGTTTTTTTGTGGGGTTTTTTTTAAGATTTTATTTATTTGAGAGAGTCAGAGATAGGGATAGAGGTATCATCAGAGAGCACCAGCGGGGCGAGGGGCGGAGGGAGAAGCAGACTCTCGGAGCCTGGAGCCGACCTGGGGCTCGATCCCAGGACTCCGGGATCATGACCAGAGCCGAAGGCAGTCGCTTAACCAACTGAGCCACCCAGGCGCCCTATCTGAAAGTTTTTAAGACGGCGAAACTACTCTGGATGAAACCAGGCTCGTGGACACACGTACACCTGTCCAAACCCACCGGATGTAGACCACCAAGAACAACCCGGAATGTCAGCTGTGAACTCTGCGTGATGAAATGAGGTGTCCGTTTAGGGTCAGCGACTCTAAGGAATACTCCAGTCTGGTGGAAGATGCTGATGAGAGGGAAGGGATGCCTGAGGGAGAGCAGAGAAAACACATGGGGGAGCTCTGTACTTCCCACTCGATTTTGCCCTGAACCTAACCCTGCTCTAAAAAATAAGATCTAAAATTGGGGCGCCTGGGTGGTTCAGTCGGTTAAGTGTGTGCCTTTGGCTCAGGTCAGGATCCCGGGGTGCCGGGATCAAGTCCCACATCAGAGCCTGCTTCTCCCTCTCCCTCCGCCCTTCCCCTACACTCATGCACACTCTCTCTCTCTCTCTCCCTTCTCTCGTGCGCCCTACCATAGCAATTAAACCGGAATCTCTGGGCGTGGAATCTGCATGCAGCCAGGATTGGGGACCACTGGTAAAGCCAGTTGGAAGCCATCCCTGGACCCGGGAGTAGGGCCAATCTTTTGCAAACCTAATGGCTGAGACTGGGGAAGAGGGAATGTTCCAAAAGAAAACGTGGGATACTTTTACCAAGCAGCTTGAGAAATGAATGCTCGGTGGCAAACAAGCGCGTACCCCTGAGAGCTGAACGCGCCACTGTCAAGGACAACGCGCCCAGCTGGATTCCTATCCCAGGAGCTCACAGCTCCCGGGATTAAAAAAGACTGTGTTCCTCCCTCCCCCCTCCCTCCTGCCCCCGCCCCCCATTGCTGACAGGCTTCTGTTTTGAATATGGAGATAAGCATCTCCCCTTCAGCTACACATTTCCTTTCCAGGTGAGAGAATGAGTCTTATATTCTTCCTCACCTTCTGCCACCACCAACCCCCCCTTGCAGGGCCCCTGAGGGCGAAGGTGGAGACTAGGAGTCAAAGTCTGGGGCTCTACTAGAAAAACGGAATAGTGTCTCCATCCGACTGCCCTTTCCAGGTATTCAACATGGAGCACAGGCTTCTTATTCGTCCCATTCCAAAATGAAACCCCAGAGGCGGCATCCAATTTGACACCACTTCTCAGGGTCCGTAGATCATCCGCAATCAAAGGAGGAGACCATTAAGCGACCGCGCCCGGCCTCTGCGCGCTGGGGTCTGGGCACAAGTGACCGGGTTTTTTAAGGGGGAGTGGGGAGCAGGGGCGCCTCAAGTGAAGAATGACAGAGGGTTTGCTCAGTGGAAATGTGATCTGGCCGGTGAGGTCTGTGAGCTGACAATTAGGGCAGGTAGGAGTCTATCCTCCCACACAGTCTGGGACATGGAGCCCGAAGCTCCCCGGGATTACATTTCAAAGGAGTGGCTCTCTGGTCCTTGAGAAAGAGACGCATCTGTAAATCGGAGGAGCTCTATACACATCTCAAAGGGGCAGAGAGCGATTCACACTAGTAATCCCATTTTAGTAAAAGTTTTAAGAAGGGGAGATGTTGGCTAGAACAAACAGCAAATTCTTCCCACAGCCTGGAGCTTTTCCAGACAGGAACTCCCGGGAGGGCTGCTTTGTCTGCGGGGAGGGGCCCCAGCCTTAGGCCACCGGGAACCAAGTTCAAGGTTTCAAGTCTCCTACTGCACATCAGTAGGGAGGAAGTAGAACTTTCACTATTTGCAGCTGACAAGATACTCTATATAGAAAACTTGTCTTGAAAGACCACCGAAAAAAACTACTACAACTGCTTGAATTCAGTCAAGTCACAGGACACAGAATCTACGTACAGAAATCTGTTGCGTGTCTGTGCCCCAGCAATGAAGCTGCAGAAGGGAAAATTAAGACAATGATTCCATTCACAGTTGCGCCCGATATAATAAGATACCCAGGACTAAACCTAACCAAAGAGGTGAAAAATCTGTACTCTGAAAACTATCAAACACTGATGAAAGAAATTGAAGATGACACAAAGAAATGGAAAGACATTCCATGCTCATGGATTGGAAGAACAAATATTGTGAAAATGTCTGTACTACCCAAAGCAATCTACACATTTAATGCGATCCCTATGAAAATGCGAAGAGCATTTTCCACAGAACTAGAACAGTCTTAAAATTGGTATGGACCCACAAAAGACCCCAAATAGCCAAAGCAATCTTGAAAAAAGAAAAGCAAAGCTGGAGGCATCCTAATTCTGGACTTGGAGTTATATTACAAAGCTATAGTGATCAAAACAGTGTGGTAATGGCACCAAAAGAAACACATAGATCAATGGAAAAAAAAAAAAAAACCAGAAAACCCAGAGATAAACCCACAAGTATATGGCCAATTTGTCTTTGACAAGGCAGGATAGAACATCCAATGGGAAAAAGACAGTCTTGTCAACAAATAGTGTGGGAAAAGTAGACAACAACATGCAAAAGAATGAAATTGGATCACTTTCTTACACCATGCACAGGAATAAATTCAAAATAGATTAAAGACCTAAATGTGAGACATGAAACCATAAAATCCTAGAAGAGAGCATGGGCAGTAATCTCTCTGACCTCGGCCATAGCAACATTTTTCTAGATATGTGTCTGAGGCCAGGTAAACAAAAGAAAAAATAAACCATTGGGGCTCAAAATAAAAAACCTTTTGCGCCGCAAGGGAAGTAATCAGCAAAACCAGAAGGCAACCCTACGGAATGGGGGAAGAGATTTGCAAGTGACCTATCTGATAAATGGTTAGTATCCAAAATATATGCAGAACTTATAACCCCCACACCCGAAAAAAATAATCCAATTAAAAAATTAATTTTAATCCAATTAAAAGACACGAAGGGACATTTCTCCAAAGAACACATACAGATGGCCAACACACACTTCAAGACGTGCTCATCATCACTGCCCATCAGGGAAATGCAAATCGAGACTACAGTGAGATTTCGCCTCACGTCTGTCACAATGGCTAGAATCAACAACCCAGGAAACAACAGGTATTGGCGAGGACGTGGGGAAATAGGAAAACTCGTGCACTGTTGGTGGGAATGAAACCTGTGTGGCCACCATGGAAAACAATATGGAGGTTCCTCGGAAAGTTAAAAAGAGAACTACCCTATAATCCAGGAATTTCACTATTATTTACCCAAAAAATACAAAAGCACTAATTCAAAGGGATACGTACACCCCTGTGTTTATAGCAGCATTATTTACCATATGGAAGCCACCCAAATGTCCATCGGTAGCAAACTCGGTGATGGGTCACCAGCGGGGAAGTGGGTGGGGGATGGGTGAACTAGGTGATGGGAATGAAGGAGGGCACTTGTGATGAGCACCGGGTGATGTGTGGAAGTGTGAAATCACTACATTGTTCATCTGAAATTAATATAACACTGTTATGGTAACTAACTGGAATTAAAATTAACACTTAATAAAAAAATAAGCCAGTCATGAAAGGACCAATAGCATACGATTCCATTCATATGATAGAGGAGTCAAATTCATAGAAACAAAAAGCAGAATAGTGTTGCCAGGTTTTCGGGGAAGTGAGGGCAGGGAAAGCCCTTGTTTAACGGGCACAGAATTTCACTTTTGCAGAATGGAAAGAGTTCTGGACATGGGTGAGGACGATGGCTGCATAATGTGATCGTGCGTAATACCACTGAATGCAGAAAGAGTTAAGACGGTAAATGTTATGTGTATTTTACCACAATTAAAAAATAATTTTAAAAAATGATTCAAGTCAAGTAGTGATGGTCAGAAATATGTTGTATAAAGATGAGGTAAGATCTACCTGAACCTGTGTAGATCAGACTGGCGTGGGGGGCATCTTAAATCTCATCGCGCTCCGTTGGCGGGCATGCGTTCCTTGGAGCCCCCTGGCAGAGTAAAGCTTCTGGAACACCGAGCACATTGACCTATTCACAGAGCTGAGGCTTCTCCTCTTGGGCTCATCAATGGCGACCCAAATATACAGCGCCCCTCCCCTTCTCTTTCAGAGGGTAAAGCAATTCGCCATCTGGAACTTTCTTTTCCAAGAAGAACCCTGAGCACTGTGGATCATCCCTGTAAGACCCCAGTCCCACCACGAGCTGCCCCCTTGCTGGCAGCCACCAGAGCTCAGAGTGTGGGACCGCTCAGGAGGCTGATGTCCTTCTCCAGGGACACAGGGAAAGGTTGGGGGTTGCACCAGAGAGCCACCCCAAATGGCCAACTAATGAAAAACTGTGTTTCTTGTTACTGGCTTCCTGCTCGGAGGAGGAGGGATATAAGAGGAGGAAGGAGTCACATGCTGGTCGGACTCCAGCCCCAGAAGACGGGAAGTACAAAGAGTCACCATGAAACACCAAGTCCCTGAGAAGTGGGAGTGGGGCCCCTAATGGGGTGCCCACCGGCACGTACACCCTCCCAACCCCCTGAGGGAGCGTGAGTACCCAAAGGCCATTGTTTCTGCTGAATCTGCTCTTTGACAGGAGATACCGAAGCAGCCCAGCAAATCTAGGCAAAGCTACCCCTCTCTTGGCCTGGGAGGGATCCACGGGCAGGAGGCTCTGATCACAGGCATTGGAAGGATACCGGGGAGCCCAACTAAGACACAGGATGCCCATTAAACCACCATAGTGATTCTCTAACTGCCACACGGACATCATGCGCCGTGCTTGTAGAATTGGTGTGTGTGTTCGTGATGAACCCGGCCAGTCTAGACCCGTTTCCTTCGCCTCCTCAAGAGGAAGTATGGTGGAGCCGTGGACGGTCAGTCAAAACAAAAAGGCAAAAGCCACATGCAAATTATGGGTCAGACAGAATTCATTGTGCATTCCCTTGGCTCTTGCTTTTCTGAAAGGAACCCAGGAAACATGACATTGTTGGAATTGCTTACAGAGTATGCAACAGCACCCACATTCCTGTGCCTGAAGATTCGGCGATTTGGTATATTCTTCGAGAGGTTTCTCCTTTTTTTTTTTTTTTTTTTACTTTTGCTTATTTATTTGAGTGATGCGGGGCTCGATCCCAGGACCCTGGGATCATGACTGATCATGCCTGAACCGAAGGCAGATGCTTAAAAGGACTGAGCCACCCAGGCCCAGGCATTTCTCCTTTTTTAAGTCTCTCCATTACCTTGAACCTGTCCAAGCAAGGAAGTTTTCACTGGGCTGCTTCCTACAGAGCAGGTTTTAATTCAGGCATCTGGGGATCCCTGGTCTAATCAGCTAGACACAAGGGGCGGGGATTGGTTTCCCTACAGGCCGGGAGGCTGGCTACTTAGCATAATGGCTTTCCCTGTGAAAATGCATCCCCCTGTCGCAGCCCTAGGGAATAATTTAAGCTGTCAGGGCAATGGCAGGAATGAAGAGGTCAGCAGATCAAAATGCACCTGACCTCAATTACAGAGTCCTGTCCCCAGCTTTCTGACCCATACCTCGTTTTCTCTGCCCTTCTCAGGCCTGCCCACCCGTCTCTCACTGCAATGCACCCGATAGGGGTGGTGACCCTGGACACTCCCTTCCCCAGAGACTGACTTTCTAGGTCAAGGGCACCCTGAGGCCCTTGTGAGGGATCAGGAGCTCGAGGACCACTTCCGCATCAAGCCGAGAGCCTCTTGGCCCATTGCTGGGTGTTCCTGGTTTGCTAGTTGAAAGGGCAGCTTGGGGGAGGTTGGGGTGGGGTGGGGGCAGGGACGGCCGCAGGTGTGGACAGTGGTCTGGGAACAGCCCCCAGGAGAGGCGAGCATAACCGTTTAATAAGTACCCTGACCGCGTATACTCTTTCTTTTCAGGAAGTGCTGCGAGCACTTTCGTGTCTAACATTTGACTTTCATCCTCACAAGCCTGCGGAGAGTATCATTAGCTGGCTTTTATTGATGCGGCACAGGAAGAAATTACAGACCCACCCAGGGGTCCCCCGGATTCCTCGCCCTGTGCTCTTTTATCTCCAGCGCTGGTTTTCAAAGTCCCTGCACGCAAACCCCAAACCTTGGTTCTAATGTTGGCTTACACGGGAGCTCACAAAGGCCTGCAAACGAAAGATAAAAGTAGGGTTGGAGCCCTTCGATGTGGGCTGAGCTCAGCAATCCGCTTAACCAAACTGATTCTTAATCCCCGAGGGCACGACAACTGCCGCTCTCACCCCTTCCGGGGGGTGTCCGGGCCCCTGAAGGAGCAGCAGAGGGGGTGTGGGGCTCCAGGAGGGTGCAGGGCCCCAGAGGAGCTGGGGGGAGGTGCTTGGGGAAGTTTAGGGCCCCAGGGGGATGCGAAGCCCCTGGAGCGCACTAGGCTCCAGTCGGGTACGGCCCCCCTCCCCCCCCCCCCCCGCCCCGCCAGCGCCTCCCGGGCTTCCCACCGCCTGGAGGCCTAAGGCCCTGCAGCCCGGAGCCACGGGAAGACGGAGCCCTTCCCGTCGGTGAAGCCCCACGCGGGGGACACCTGGCCCCAAAGAGCCCGCGCGGTCTTTCATTCACACGACGTCGGGTTTAATTTCCTTTCTTGCCTTTGTCAAACAAAACCACACCGATGCCCGGGGGCGCCCGGGGACCCGGGGTCCCGGCGGCCGCCCGCGGCCTAGTCGCCGCCTGGCGCGCTCTCCAGCACCAGCAACGGGATCTCCTCCAGCCTCTCGGGCCGCTCGCCGCGCCGCAGGTACCGCCGCCTCCAGGCCGCCAGCCGCTGCAGCAGCCTCTGCAGGCGCGGGTGGGCCCACAGGCCGCGCTCCGGGGTAGCCCGGCCCCGCGCGTGCTTGGCCTTCTTCCTGCGCCCGCCGCGGGCAGTGCCCCGCCGGAACAGCCGCCGCCAGCACCAGCAGCCCGCGCCGCCGTCGACCGCGTCCCCGCGCTTCAGGCGCGCCGTCCCCTCCGCCAGCCCGAGCTGCGCGCCCCCGCGCCGGGGCCCGCCGGGCCGCGCGTCCGCCATGCCGGCCCGTCCCCGCCGCTCGCACGCGGCCTCCGCGCACACACACGGGCCGCCGCTCGGCCGAGGGCTCCTGTCCGCGGCCTCCCGGGGGTCGCCGCCGCCTGCGCTGGGGCTCCGGTCGCCGGGGAAACCCGAACGCTGACCCCACAATGCCCCGCTCGGCCGTCCTCGCCCCCCGCCCCGGGGCCGAGCGCGTGACCCCCACGCCGGGAGGGGGCGGATCTCGGGCCGCGAAAGTAGGGGGGGGTCCGTCGGCCCGAGGCTCGGGTGGCTGATCTGCGGCCTGGCTTCCGACGGGCAGCACCGGCTCTCGGAGCTGTCCGGGTCCATACGCCCCCCTCCCCGCCCTTGACTCCCACATTAAACATATGCACGGCCTCCACTTGACCCCAGCTTGGATGTCAGGCCCAGGCCTGGGTTGCCCTCGAGGCTGGTCATTTTGGGGGGACTGGTCTCAGGGCTTCTGTAATTTTCCACCGGCGGGGAACCAGACTTTCAGGAAAGACCTCATCATCTGATATTCTTCATCGGACCTCTTCCTTGGGGGATGATGATTGATTTTTTTTTCCCCCGGGATTTTTTTTCAGATTGCCGATGTAAGGGGTGTGTGTGTGTGTGTGTGTGTGTGTGTAAAAATCGAAAAACACAAATGCAACAAAGAAAACATCTTTTGGGGTGCCTGGCTGGCTCGGTGGGTTAGGTGTCTGCCTCCAGCTCACCTGGGATGGAGCCCCCTTCTCTCCAGCTCTGCTCAGCAGGGAGCCTGCGTCTCCCTCTCCCACTCCCCCTGCCGGTGCGCCCCTCTCCGTCTCAAATAAATAAATAAAATGTTTGAAAAAGACAAGAAAACATCTTTTTCCTGCTTCTATATGTTAAATTTTTGCACTCGTCAGTTTCTCAAATTCAATCGAGGAGAGGGAAAAAGAATAATGAGCTAGCATCTATCCTGCTCTTTATGTCCTAAGCCCTCTGCCTAACCTTCTGTGTATTTTTCTCGCTTTGTTGTTTGGGGGTTTTTTTGGTTTGGTTTTTGCTTTTTTGGTTTGGTTGATTGTTTTCTTGGTTGTTGGTAGCCCACCAACAAGTGAACAAGCTCTGGAGTAAGTCAAGTAGTTTGAAATCTGGCTCCAACATTTACCAGCTTTAACTTCGGGCAAGTTACTTAACCTCAGTGCCTCACCTTACCCGCCTGTAAAATTGAGGTAATAGCGATCCTACCTCTGGGTGGGTGTTGTGTGAATTAAATGAGAAAATATAGAGAGAACATTTAGTATACACTGGGCACAGAGTAAGTGCACGTGAGTCAATTATTATTATGCAATCCTAACCACAACTCCAGTGAAGTGTTTCCCAAGTGGATATTCCCCTTGTGCTGACTGAGCAAAATAAAGCTTAAAGAGGTAAAAAAAAAAAAATCCTTGATCTGGGACAACATAGCTTGTAAGTTAAGGAAAATGATTTGAACGCCAGATTCTTTGAGCCCCAGGCTATGAAATGACCATGCTGCTACTGGGCATACTACTCACCTTAGTAGTTCCCTGTCCCTTCTCCTAGTACACCCATCGTCCCAAACGTCCACAGCCCATAGGTAAGGGTCAGCATTTAATGTGTGTGTAGGCTCTGGGTGCAGAAAACAGGAGGAAAAAGCCCCCACCTGCCCAGTCCTTATTTCTAGCAACTTTCTAAGTTCATCTGGGCCGAAGCTTTTTGGTCCCCATGGCCCCTGAGCATATCCTGACAGTGGCCTTAGTTTACCCCCTCCCCTCCGCGTCACAGAGCCCACCCCCGCCGGCCGTTCCCCTTTCAGAACGACTTTGTTTTATTTGCTCCTTCCCGGGTTTTCCACGGGTGCCTCCTCCTTGCGTTTGGGCTGTGTGAGCATCCTGCCTCCTGCGCCAGAAAGTCAAGTCCAAGGTCCGTCCTGACTGACGGATGCGGCTAAAGAAGCAAGCCCTGGATCAGACGGATCACGTACAGGGACAGTGAAAGGGGACCGAGCCAGAGATGCCGGCTCCCCGGAGACAGCCCGCGCTCAGGGCAACCCCGAAGGGAAAGGGACCTGGGGACTTGAGCATCGGTGCTGGGACACCTTGCTGAGGGTGTTGCTGAGGCTGCTTCAGCTAGTGTCCAGTGAGCGGCTGTGCCCTGGGGACGGGCGACAAGGGCAGGCAGCCTCACGCGTCATCGGAAGCCGAGAGGTGACGTGGAACTGTCTAGAACAGCCTTCCAGGCAGCTAGGAGGCAAGCGGGATGTGCTCTGGCAGTTCCTCACAAGCCTCCCGGGCCCTCCTCTTCCGGGACCATTACCGAGGGTTCTGTGAAGACCTAGATTGAGCTGTCATTCAAGCCTGGCTTATGCGGCCTGTGTGGATGCGCACGGGGCCCCCGGGCGCCATGACAGAGCCGTTCTCCTGCACAGACCCATTCCCGTGCTTCCTCCATCTTGGGCCGTTACGGACTAAATCGTGTCCCCTGAAAAGTCCTGTGTCGAAGTCCTAACCCCTAGAAGCTCAGAATGCGAAGATGGGGCCCAACGAGGTGATTCAGTTAATACGAGGTCTTGAGGGGGACCTCATCCAATATGGCTGATGTCCTTTTGAGAAGAACAGGACACCGGCATGGAGGGAAGACTGTGTGAAGACACGGGGCAAGGTGACCAATCTACGAGCCACGGAGAAAGGTCTCAGAAGAAACCAAACCTGCCAATGCTTTGACCTCAGACTCTCGGACTACAGAATTACAAGAAAATAAAT
>CM052814.1:56902932-56948886 GCA_028533885.1 Nasua narica | reverse complement strand
CCACCAGTTTTTTTCAAAGAGCTGGAACAAATGATCCTAAAATTTGTATGGAACCAGAAAAGACTCCGAATTGCTAAGGAAATGTTGAAAAAGAAAAACAAAGCTGGGGGCATCACATTTCCTGATTTCGAACTTTACTACAAAGCTGTGATCACCAAGACAGCATGGTACTGGCACAAAAACAGACACATAGGCCAGTGGAACAGAATAGAGAGCCCAGAGATGGACCCACAACTCTGTGGTCAAATAATCTTTGACAAAACAGGCAAAAATATACAGTGGAAAAAAGACAGTCTCTTCAATAAATGGTACTGGGAAAACTGGACAGCTATATGTAGAAGAATGAAACTTGACCATTCTCTTACACCATACATGAAGATAAACTGGAAATGGATAAAAGACCTCAACGTCAGGCAGGGATCTATCAAAACCCTAGAGAAGAAAATAAAATATTTTTTAAAAGATTATTTATTTATTTGACAGAGAAAGAGCACAAGCAGGCAGAGTAGCAGGTAGAGGGAGAGGGAGAAGCAGGCTCCCTGTTGAGCAAGGAGCCAGATGCGGGGCTCGATCTCAGGACCCTGAGATTATGACCTGAGCTGAAGGCAGTCACTTAACCAACTGAGCCACCCAGGCGCCCTAGTAAGATGTTTTCTAAGGCTTTTTTTTTTTTTTTTTTTTTTTGTGCTTACATTTTATTAGGTTAAGGTAGTTACCATATACTTTTAATTTTCCAAGATTTATTTTTGGGTTATTCATTTTTTTTTTAAGTAGGCTCCATGTCCAATGTGGGGCTTAAACTCATGACCCTGAGAATTCCAAGATTTATTTTAAAAATAATGTTATGTATGACTAATTTTTTAATCAAAGACTTTTCAACATCCATGCTCATTCTTTATTCTGTTACTATAGTGGATTTCTTTGATTTTCAAGTGATATTCCAACTCTCCAGTTAGGAAATAAACAAAACTTGTCTGGATGTGTGATTTTTAAATATATTGCTGAGTTTGATTTGCTAGTGTTGTAGTTAGGCGCTTTGTATCTGTGGTCATGGTGAGATTGGCTCATAATTCCCTCTTCTTTTTTTTTAAAATATTTATTTATTTATTTATTTGACAGGGAGAGATCACAAGTAGACAGAAAGGCAGGGAGAGAGAGGGGAAGAAGCAGGCTCCCCGCTGAGCAGAGAGCCCGATGCGGGGCTCGATCCCAGGACCCTGAGATCATGACCTGAGCTGAAAGCAGATGCTTAACCCGCTGAGCCACCCAGGCACCCCCTCTTTCCCTTTTAACTTTTACTTTGCTTCGGTTTTGCAAGTAACTCTATACTACATTATGCTTTCCTGTAGTCCTTATGTTGATATCTCTTTAGTGATTTTGGTGGTTTGAAGTTCATTATTTAGTAAGTTACTCAGGAAGGACTCATGGGAACAATATCATCTGAGCCTTTTACATGTTAATAGCAGTTTGTGCCTTTTCTAGAGTCATCAGTTTTGCTGAATATAAAATCCTTGGCTCGTGTTAATTTTCCTTGGGTATCTTAAATATTTTACTCCCATTTTTTTCCTGGCATAAAGCATTGCTATAAAAATTATAATTTAATTTTATTTTCCTTATATGTACATTACTTTTTTTTTTACTGAGATGGCCACTTGGGTTAGTTCTTCTGGTTTGATATTCTTGAGTATATGCTATGCTCTTTCCATATGAAGCTTCAACTCTTTTTTTCTTGGGGTGAGGTAGAGATGTTTTCTTGAATGATTAGCATCAGTTTTGTGCCTTTGTTCTGGTTCTCTTTCCTTTTTTCTTTCTTTCTTTTTTTTTTTTTTAAAGATTTTATTTATTTGACAGAGAGAGAGAGAGAGAGAGAGACAGTGAGAGAGGGAACACAAGCAGGAGGAGTGGGAGAGGGAGATGCAGATTTCCCACTGAGCAGGGAGCCCGATGTGGGGCTTGATCTCAGGACCCTGGGACCATGACCAGAGCCGAAGGCGGATGCTTAATGACTGAGCCACCCAGGAGCCCCTCTGGTTTTCTTTTTCAGGGCATCCATTTACCCATCTATTGGATCTTTGCCTATCTTCAGTATTTGTCACTTTTTTCTTAAATCCTTTTTATCCCATTGTTTCTTTTCACTTTAAAATTCTTCCTTTTCTAATTTCATGTGTCTTTTAAAGCAGTATCATTCGTTTTCATTTTTTTTTTAAAGATTTTATTTATTTATTTATTAGGGAAGAGAGAGAGAGAGTGAGAGAGAGCATGAGAAGGGAGAAGGTCAGAGGGAGAAGCGGACTCCCCATGGAGCTGGGAGCCCGATGTGGGACTCGATCCCGGGACTCCGGGATCATGACCTGAGCTGAAGGCAGTCGCTCAACCAACTGCGCCACCCAGGGGCCCCATTCGTTTTCATTTTTAAAGGGCGATTTTCATTGCATATAAGACTTTGGATTTGGAATTTATTTTCTTTCAGTAATTTAAAGATATTTTTGTTCAGAGATGCTTGGGTGGCTCAGGGGGTTAAGCATCTGACTCTTGATTTTGGCTCTGGTCATGATCTCAGCGTCGTGAGATGGAGCTCTTTGTTGGGTTCATTCTGGGCATTGAGACTGCTTCCGATTCTCTCTCTTTCCCTCTCTCTCTGCCCTTCCCCCCTAAAAAAAGGGAGAAAGAAAAAAAAGATATTTTTGTTCAAAGTTTTCTGGTTTGGATTATTTCTAGAGAGAAATCAGCCTTAAGTCTTATAGCTACTCTCTTGAGAGTAACTTTTCTTTTTTATTTTGGCTACCTTTAGGGATTTTCTCTTTGTTTTTCATTTTAGAATGTTTATAGTAGCATTTCTGGTTGGAGATAGCTTTTTCTGTGCCTTGATGTCTTTTGCCTTTTGGAAAATATTGCTTCTGGGCAACACGTTCTCTCTTCTCTTTCTAAGACTCCAGTCTTTAGATCTAGCCGGTGAATCTCCATTATGCTCTTGTCTGTGCTCTTGTCAAGACTATGTCTTGTCTCCACTATGCTCTTGTCTTTCAGTCAGCTTATCTCCCTATGCATAATTCTGGGCATTTCCTTCTCACCCCTCTTCCAGGTGACCAATTCTGTTTTCAGCCTTCACTCCCAATAGTTGAGTTCCTAATTCCAGTTACTGCAATTTTGATTTGTTTTTTCTAGAAAGGATTGGCAGCTCAGACAGATGCATGGATGAGGCCGAATGACTGATGTTTAAAGTTGCCATAGGGCACATAGGAACAACACTGGGGAAGGTGACTTGCAGATGTGTGCAAGATGGCGGCTGGAGGACGGGCCCATGGAGCTCCAGTTAGGCGGGAAAAAGAGAAGAAACGTGGGATGGCAGAGAGGGAGAGGGCAGAGGGATCCATATGGTGGATGTCTAGACAGTGGGAGGAAAAGCAAGGGGCAGGGGCAGAGTGGGGAGAACACCCACAGAGCTAGAGAATTAGGGGTTGAGGTCAGAGACTGGAGTGTTTGCGTTTAAATGTAATTATAACGGGGGGAGCTGCATTGGTCAAGACAGCCTCTGTTGTGAAGCAGACCCCACCCCTCAGGGCCCTCACGCATGGCAGTTGAATCCCTGCTCGCACGTAGTCCAGGGCCGATGCCTCTGGGTGGGGGTGGGGGTGGGGGTGGGGGTGGGGGTGGGGGTGGGGGGGCTGGTTCCTACGGGCGGTGCTCCTCAGTGTAGTGGACCAGGCTTCTCTGTCTCGGGGCCCCTCGAAGAGTCCCCTCACCGGACTCTTCTCATCCAGCTTGCCTCTCTCCATCTCTAACTGTTGCAGGGACAGACTGACTATGGAGGAAGCTGGGGAGCACGGAGGCCCATGGGAGCCCTTCTCCAGCACCTCATCCTGGAAGGGACACCTATCGCTTCTGCTCATTCCACAGCATAAGAGTTGGTCACATGGTCCCACGTGGCCACAGATGGGGCCAGAAAATGTCCTTCCTGCTTAGAAAGCTTCTTCCCGGCAACAGCCCTGCGTGATGGCTGGCGGAACTCAGGGGACTTAACTGTAATTGCTTTCAGGGCAGGAAGAGAAGCCAGTCGAGTTCTCAGTATGGGACAGCGACAGGGGGGGACGGGATCCATGCCACCTGGATGACAGGGGTCTCAAACAAAGGACACTGCGATTAGGAGGAGAAGATACTGATCTGAAAACCATACTATCTGGGTGGCTTCTCCTTCCTGGAGAGTTAAGGTCCCTGATGGATGAGAAAGCTCTTTGGGAAGGAGCTATCTCTGACTTTGTTCGAGCACGAGATTTCTGGGGAGAAGCCGGAATCCCTGTGCCGTTTGTGGAGGGGCTCGGTCACGATGGGGAGGCCCTCGGACCAGAGCACGGCGCACAGCAGTGGAGTCCGGGGGCTGGAGGCGGTGAGGCCTTTCCACCGCGGTCTGCAAAGTGGAAAGGGTAGTCGGCAGGGAGGCGGAGATCGAGCAGTCAGAGGATGGTGGGAAACCAGGAGAGTGTGGGGACAGCGAAGTCAAGGTCAGTGGGTCAAATGACGCAAGGAAGTGAAGTGAGATGAAGCCTAGAGAGCGTGTCTTTAATGGAGCACCAGCGAGATGAATGTGTGAGAGCCAAAGGCCGACCCATAAATAGTCAAACACTGACTGCACTGTGGAGACAGAAGAAAATATTCACCTATAATTGCGTCACCCTACTAGAAACATTATTTTTCTGACCCCTTTATGTCTGTTTCATATGACCAAGGCTTCTTTTGTCCTACATGAATTTCAGTAGCCACAAGATAGAATACGCAAGTCCTATTTTTTTTCCTACCCCCATGTAATTGGTTCTGTTTTCCTTAGATAATTTATATATAGATTTAAGATAGGACGGCAGGTGTCACTGCACGCTAAGTTCTGTTTCAATCCAAAGATGCCATACCTTCTTCATGGTGTTATTAAAGCTGTAGTCTTTCCTGCCGTGTATTTCCCACACGATGAAATTCACTTCCACGTCTTCGACGTAGCCATTGCTGTCGTGTCTGGGCGAGACAGCGGACACAACAATAATCTGTTAGAGCAGGAGAGAGAGCTGGAGAGCTGCAGCCCTCTAGTCTGAGGGGCTTCTCTGAACAGTGCTGCGACCCCAGCGAAGTGATTTAAGGTTCTCGAAACCTCGGTATTGTCACTTCTCTGTGGAATCATCGCGGTACCTACCGTATAGGTTTCCTTCAGCTCTGCAAAGCAACCTCCTAGTAATAAAGCAGGAAATGTTCACCTTTTTCACAGTTAGAAGCATAAGTGCTGTTCCCTTTGACAGGAACCGTGTGTTGAGGGGGCAAGGGTAGCCGGGTCGGCTGGGAGCAGGGAGAGAGGGCTGAGGAAGGAGGAAGGGCACAGTGAGGGGCCCCTGGGGTCATTTAACCAACCAATTCATTGGGTGACTGTCACGTGCCACGGGATCGCTGTGATGAGAACAGAGATGCTCTAGAACTCCCGGAGTGGGGTGGGGAGACCGGGCTGGAAGACCGGGCTGAGTGTCAGGGGTCTGGTAGCAGCAGGGAGAGCTGAGGTGGGGCCCCGAGAAGCAGAAGGGGTCATCAGCTCCTGGGAGCCACAGTCATGCGCAGCCCATGGCCCCAGAGCTCATCATGACTTCGACCCGCAGCAGACCCCCGCAGACAGCCGTCGGCGCACAGGGTGCCCACTCCCCGGATGCCAGCGCGGGACACAGAAGCCCCACTGAGCGTAGAGTATTCAACCCCAAACTCAAGGCGTTTCAAAGGAGATGCTACTTCAGATTAAGATCTTTTTTTTTTTTTCTTGTTACAGTATGGAAATAGGGGCTTGATGCCAGAGCTAAGGTTCACTTAATGGGGAAGTGACACCTGTGCATTACCAGAGCTTGCAACTGTTTTAAACACGGTCCTCCCTTCTTTCTCTGACCCTCATTGCCCGTTTTTCTGAACGCCCCCGCCCCCCCCCCCCACAGTGGGGCCTACCCCCACTGTGGATGGAAATTTCCCCTAGGACTTTGGTCTCAGACTCTTGCTCCTGGGCTCTGACTCTTGGACTGCTATCCCAGGGTCTGGTATGTTCTCTTGCTTCCCATCTCCGTGTCTATCTATGAGATCACGGGTCCGTGACAGTGGTGTTTCCTTACTCCTGGCCCGCGTCTCTGCCTGCCATCGCCGTCGCTCGCCCTAGCTCTCCCCATGGTAACAACTTGGCACCATCCATTCCTGCTTATAAAAAGCAGCTCTTGTCCCATTCGCAAATTGGGTAGGACATCTGTACACATCAGAAAGTGGTATCTGAGAAGCTCTTTTACTTCCATCTTAATTCAGCTTTAGAAATCATAAAGACGTGAATTCAGGTGTGAGTAACGAGGGGCTGGAGTCATAGTGGCCGACTTCTTTCCTGGCACAAGAGGAGGGTCCTAGAGAACTCTAAACCCTAATTAATGTTCCTCCCACGGGACAATGCACACACGTGTGTGACACACTCGATTGTGTCTGCAGTTTTGGGGACATGGGTCAGGCTTTAGCAAAGCTCTCATTCGGGGAGCTTTGGAAAGTGCAGCATTTTTGACTGCGTCTTCCAAAAGCCATCAGGTTCTTGAATTATTAAGAACTAGTTGGAAAGTCTTATGTTTTATTTAAATTTTAAGACGATCTTCGTTGAACTGGGACACTCACGTGGTGGTGGACGCTCACGAAAGCAATAAGCTATAGTGCCATCTAGTGGCTATAAGGATAAATTACATGGCCCGTACTTCTGAGGTTTGTTAAGGATCTTTGATGATGCTTTATTGTTTCATGGAGCATATGGGACAAAAATGCTTGCCGGGGAAGCATGGCTTATTTTTATTAATGTTCACAGGATAGGACACCAGTGAGACCTGAGAAATTCAGACACGTCACTAATGGGCAACTAACTTCCCTATACTTTGTAACTTCTCCATTGTGACAGTTCTGCTATTGATCTGACACATTTGTTTTCAGTCCCGTGTGACCCCTCAACCCACTGTACTAACCATGTCTCTTACTTTCTGTTTTGTGATGTTTTAATAGCTCGGTTATTGATCTCAGGAGAATTGGAAGCAACATGCTTTATCTGATTCCTGGTGGCATAGACAGAAGTTACCCCAAGAAAGACACACTGCCATGTGGCCCGAAGGGTTGTTGCTGGTCTCTGACCCCACCTCCTCCACCCCCACCGCCTCTCACCCGCCCCTTAACCTCATGAGACATCCAGTCCTGCCTCCCTCTGCAGGTCTCTGTTTTCCTCACCAGCAGCTCCCTCCTGACTGCTCATCCTTCCCTATCCAACCTGAACTTCCTGGCTGATTCCCTCTTCCAAGGATCTTAGTTCATTCATTTTAGCGGCTGTGCCCATTGCATTGGCTACAATGTATATATCCAAATGTTTGCTATGTTTCATTATGTGTATTTTACCACCATTAAAAGAATATATCCTTAAAGAGGCCGTAAACAAATATGGCAGCCACCTGTCTTTTTCACGGGGTTTATGGTAAGATACCATGAGGTAGCAGGAAAAGTTGGAGTGTGTGATATCCTGGAAGCCAAATGAAGAAAATATTTTGGGAAGGAGAGAATGATCAGCTGTGTAATTCCAGTTAACGAGATGAGCCAGGGTGAGTCCTGTGGACTGAGCAGGGGGGCGTGGCGATGCCTGGCAGGGAGGGATGGAGGAAGAGCAGGAGGAGAGACTTGGTCACCATGATGGTAGTAGCCACAGGGGTCGTGGGGGTCCCGAGAGGGTTTTTTCCTGTTTGTGTTTCCCGTGAGGGAGAGAACTGCGGATTTCTCTGATGATCCAGTACAGGGGGAAAAACCGATGATGTGGGAGAAGGCGGGGGAGGTTCGAGAGCAGGGTTCTTTAGTAGGAAGTGGGTGGGGGTCCAGTTCACAGATGGAGAGAGAGGCCATAGATACACGTATGTTCACCTGTGATGATAGGAAGACAGATGGAGCTCATGGGTACAGATAAGACGGCGGAGGTTTGCGGAAGATCTCTTCTGACTGAAGTCGCTTGGACTCATTTCATCTTCCCCATTGTCTCTTCTCATCTATCAATTATCAATTTTCCATCCATTATCAAGGCCCTACCTATTATAATCACTAATTTTTCTCATAAACGATTCCCCTTCTTTGTCCGTGCTGCCATTTCAATCATTTGTGGTTTTCCTCCATGAGCTACTGATAGAGTTTACTACATGTCTCGTGCCTTTTTGACGTATTTCCCTGAAGTTCATCTTCTCCCTTCTCCCAGAGAGGACTAGCTAAGGCAAATACTTGATCGTGCCGCTCTCCCGTAGTATGGACAGGAAATCTCCCGTGATCTGGCCTCCACCGAGCTAGTTTCTCTTGTCCCGACACTTCGTGCCTCACTTTATGGCCCAACAGCATTAGACTACCACCTCCCCCATTTCTCTTCTTCCCCCTCTGCCTTCAGCTAAGTATTTATTATCCTTTAAGACTCAGAGACTCAGATCAAATGTAAGTTTTCTGGAAACATTTCCCAAAGCCCCGCTCCCTTCTGTAGCTGGGTTGGATTCTTTTGAGTTTCCTTTTTATTATTCCATGTCAGCTAATATGTTTATCTAATTCATCAGACTCTTAAGCCCTCGAGAGAGGAAATCCTGTCTTGTTTATCTTTGAATTCTCAGGGCCTAGCACAGTAAAAGGCTCAGGGGTGTTTATAATAATGAGTTGAGGAGAAGAATCTCTACTCTGGGAGAGAACATTACGATTATTTATCCTTGGAGGATTAAGATGCTGCATAAAACAAAAACAAAGCAAACAAGGAGCCCGGGAAGATGGTCGGGTAGGAGGACTCTGAGCTCACCTGTCCCGTGTTTTCAACTTGACTGGTCTCAAGTCAGTAAACCAGAGAGCAATCTAAAGATGGAAGGAGGGACAAACTCCACAATTAAATGTGGAGAAGAAGAGAGGTAGGAAACACTAAAGCAATAAAAATGAATATTTCTGTAAAAAAAAAATCAGTCAAGGAACTCACAAAAAGAGGATATGAAATATAATAACATATGCCTAAAACATGGGGAGAAGGGGAGAAAAGAATGGGTTCGAACTTAAATGACCATGAACTTAATACCCACTGCTACGTGCAGAAGAGGTTATATGTAAACCCAAGGGTAACCATCTATCAAAGCCACTAATAAACATGAGAAGAATAAAGAGGAAGAAATGCAAATACATCACTAAAGAAAATCAACAAAACATGCAAGAGAGAAAGATAAGACCAGAGAAAAATCTTCAGAAAGAACCACAGAACAAGTAACAAAATGGCAATAAATACATATCTATCAATAATTACTTTGAATGTAAATGGACTAAATGCTGACGTAGGGCATCAGAATGGATGGGAAAGGGCCAGTCTCACCCAACATACAAAAAATGAAACTGAACCACTTTCTTACACCATACACAAAAATAAACTAAAAATGGATCAAAGACTAAATATGGGGCATGAAACCATAAAATCCTAGAAGAGAACACAGAGAGTAATGTCTCTGACACAGGCTGTAGCAAATTTTTTCTTGCTATGTCTCTTGAGGCAAGGGAAACAAAGGCAAAAACAAACTATTGGGACTATATCAAAATAAAACGCTTTTACACAGTGAAGGAAACAATGAACAAAGCTAAAATGCAACCTATCGAATGGGAGAAGATATTTGCAAATGACGTATCTGATAAAGGGCTAGTATCCAAAACATATAAAGAACTTATAAAACTCAACACCCCTAAAACAAATAATGCAATTGAGAAATGGGCAGTAGACATGACAGGCATTTTTCCAAAGAAGACATACAGATGGCCAACGGACACATGAAAAGATGCTCATCATCACCTATCCTCAGGGAAACGCAAATCAAAACTACAGTGAGATACCCCCTCATGCCTGTGAGAATGGCTAAAGTCAACAACATAAGAAATAACAGGTATTGGTTAGGATGTGGAGAAAAAGGAATCCTTATGCACTATTGGTGGGAATGAAAACTAGAGCAGCCACTGTGGAAAAGAATAGGGGTTTCCTTAAAAAGTTAAAAATAGAAGTAACTTACGATCCCACAATTTCACTACTGGGTGCTTGCCCAAAGAATACGAGAGCACTAATTCAAAGGGATATGTGCACCCCTACGTTTATAGCTACATTATTTACAATAGCCAAGATATGGAAGCAGCCCTAGTGTTCACTGATCAATGGATAAAGATGTGGGGTGTGTGTGTGTGTGTGTGTGTGTGTGTGTGTGTTTTAATATTCCACTATATTTGTATCCTAGAATATTTTTATTCAACTGTAAAAAAGAATGAAATCTTGCCACTTGCCATGACATGGATAGAGCTAGAGAGTATTATACTAAGTGAAACAAATCAGTCCGAGTAAACAACAAATGTTGGAGAGGATATGGAGAAAGGGGAATCCTCTTTCACTGTTGGTAGGAATGCAAGTTGGTGCAGCCACTTTGGAAAACAGTGTGGAGATTCCTGAAGAAATTAAAAATAGAGCTACCCTATGACCCTGTCATTACACTAATGGATATTTACCTCAAAAATACAGTTGCAGTGAAAAGAAGGGCCACATGTACCCCAATGTTCATAGCAGTAATGGCCACAATCGCCAAACTGTGGGAGGAGCCAAGATGCCCTTCAACAGACGAATGGATAAAGAAGATATGGTACATATACACAATGGAATATTATGCCTCCATCAGAAAGGATGAATACCCAACTTTTGTATCAACATGGACAGGACTGGAAGAGATTATGTTGAGTGAAATAAGTCAAGGAGAGAAAGTCAATTATCATATGGTTTCACTTACATGTGGAGCACAAGGAAAAACATGGAGGACATTGAGAGAAGGAAAGGAAGGTTGAATTGGGGGAAATGGGAGGGGGAGACGAACCATGAGAAACTGTGGACTCTGAGAAACAAACTGAGGGTTTGGGGGGCGTTGGGTGAGTCTGGTGGGGGGTATTGAGGAGGGCAAGTATTGCATGGAACACTGGGTTTGGTGCATGAACAATGAACCTTGGAACACTGAAAAAATTAAAGAAAAAAAAGATGTAGCCACCCCCCCCGCCAAAAAAGAAAGAAATCCATCAGAAAGACAAATGCCATATGATTTCACTCACATGTAGAATTTAAGAAACAAACCAAAAGAGCAAAGGGGAAAAAACAGAGAGAGACAAATCAAGAAACAGTCTCTTAAATATAGAGTGGGAGGTGAGTGGGGGGACGGGGGAAAGCGGTGATGGGGGATTAAGGAGCGCACCTGTCGTGACGAGCATAGGGTGATGTATGGAACTATTGAATTACTAGATCGTACACCTGAAACTAAGGTAACACTGTGTGTTAGCTCACTGGAATTAAAATAAGACCTTAAAACCAAACAAAACAAAGGGAAAAAAGTGAGGCCTCACTGGAGGAAGGAGTGTCTAGGGTTACCAGGAAAAGTAGTGGCATCATTGGATGTCTAGATGAGGATCGGAACTTAAGAAGACAGCAGATTAGCCTGGTTAGTGTGATAGCCCAGACGACCCGGGACAGAGGGACTGTAGGATAGTGATGTCGAGGGCACAGCACAGAATCTTAGAAGTGCCATGCGTGAGGAGTGGTAGGCCGGACATGATGGCAGAGACCTTCTGGGTCCCAACAGGGAAAGCCCCCATAGCAAAATTAAATCGGAGCACCTGAATCCTTATGCCACACTTACCCCCACCTCCTGAGAGCTCTCAGGAGTTGTCTCTAGCCTAAGAGAGCCCCGGAAGCTGGAAGTCTTGACTAAAGTTTGGATGTTTTATGCATAGGAATTTCGCTTCTGGTAATTTTTCCTAATGGTGTATCTGGACTAGTGTCCAAACATGTACAGAAGATAATATTCACCACCATTTTGTTTATAATAGCAAAAAAATTTTAGAAAATGGGTCATTTGTTTCTTATATTTTTCTGTATTTTAAATTTTGTAACAAACTGTAACTTTTATAGTCATAAATCAAGAATCAAATCAAAGATGCAAACAAAATAATAGAAAATTATTTGCAAAAGTCTTCCTCAGAGCATTTTATCCTATTATTATAAAATATTGTTTGTAAAGTTACAGATAACAATGTACCATCCCAATACGTCATGTAGTTTTGTTCCTTGCAAGCTTTCAGTTATTGTCGGCCCATGGAAAGAAAAGTCATATGTCACCTGGGGAAGGTAGTTCCTATCAAACAGGTGCCTGGGTGGCTCAGTGGGTTAAAGCCTCTGCCTTCTGCTCGGGCTCTGATCTCAGGGTCCTGGGATCGAGCCCCACATCAGGCTCTCTGCTCAGCAGGGAGCCTGCTTCCCTCTCTCTCTCTGCCTGCCTCTCTGCCTACTTGTGATCTCTCTCTGTCAAATAAATAAATAAAATCTTAAAAAAAAACCCAACAACCAAAAAACAGTCAGGGGTGCCGGTAGGAGCTTGGGGAGAGGTTAGAGAGAATAAAGCAAGGGTGAAGAGATCACCTGACCTCTTGAGAGAGATCACTGAGAAGGGCCTCGGTTGTCTTACTGGCCTTGTCTCAGCAGTGAAATTATAACCTCCTTCAACGTGCGGGCACCATGGGTAGGTCCAACTCTGTATATCTAGTACTGAAAACTTAGAGAGGCATATAGCAGGTGCTCAAAAATATTTATTATTAAGTGCATGATTAATTAGCATTATTTTCATACTTTCATTTTGAAACTTTCAAAGTAAGTTAAAAATTTTAGTGAGGATATACTTACAATTCAACCAAAGGGTGAAACATTTCTCTGAAATCAAGTCTCAGTGGGCAGCCATATTTTTTCCAGTTATATTTCACTCTCTGGAAAAGGAAAAACGCTTTAGTTATTTTCTATATTTGGCTGACTGATAACATTATACTTTCCTTACCAAGTTTTTAGATGATTGGTTCCTCAGATACGACCTGGAAGAAAGACATTTTTCATTACTTATTTTTCTTTCCTCTTTTCAAACTTAAAAATTAAAACCATTACTTTGTTCAGTAAGGAGTTATCATAAAAATTAAATAAATTACAAAATATTCCCCAATTGTGTGGAGGTTAAATACACACTTCTAAATAATACATGCATCGAAGAAGAGATCTTAAGAGAAATTCAAAAAGATTTTAAACTAAATGGAAATGAAAACACAACTTATCAAAATTTGTGAGATGCAGCAAAAGTACCTAGAGGTAAGTTTGTAGCAATGAACATATATATTAGAAAAGGTTGTTGTTAATAGGAATAAATACCAGTTGATTCTAAATTATTCATACTAATAATATAGAACAGTGCTTATGTTAAAAATATTTCTTACTTTTCAATAACGTAAAAGAAATCATGCTGAAGACAGTCTTTTTTATTAAATCTACAAAAAATAAAACATGATAAGGAAAAGTTGTAATATCATTCCTTATACACTTGCACAAACATTTAATCATTTAACTCAGTGGTCCTCAAACTTGAGGGTATCACAGAATCATTTCTTACTGAATTAGAATCCTGGGGTTAGTGTGTGGCCCTAGCATTTCTTTTCTTTTTTCTCTTTTTTAAGGTTTTATTTCTTTATTTTAGAGAGAGAGAGTGCACACACAAGAGGGTGGGTAGGAGCAGAGGGAGAGGGAAAGAGAGATCCTCAAGCAGGCTTCGTGCTCAGCAGAGAGCCTCATGCAGGGCTCCATCATGACCTGAGCCAAAATCAAGAGTTGGAGCCTTAACCAACTAAGCCACCCAGGTGCACAATGGCCATAGCATTTCTATTTAAAAAAATTAATGTTTCTGAGGACACCAGAATTTGAAACATGCTGATTTATTTGTATTTGATACGTGTGAAAAATTCAATGAAAATCTATCAAAATGAAGATAAATTTCTTTGGGCTATTTTATTCCTCATAATTTTTTTTTAAAACACAGATTTCTAATTGCTGCTGGATACTCAGTTGTGCAGGTGAGGAGGTACTTTAAGGATGCACATAATTTCTGGCTAGTGGTCAGGCAAACATAGGCTATCATGGTCTATAAAATGATGTCTTTAGTAAGTTAAATTATTCATTTGACCATTTTTGCTGGCTGTTTCCACTGTAACTCAGAAGGAACCTTGGTCACCACTGTGTTTCAATAGATAGATAACACCACTGTGTTTCTTCTAGATGGAAGTCTAGACCATTTCCCACCCTGAAGCCCCAAATATCTCTGAGATATTTAGTTAAAATAGCGGTTCTCGCTTGGTGGGTGTGGGACAAGGCCCGAGATTCTGCATTTCCAAGAAACCCCCAGCGATGCCAGTGCTGGTCCATAGATCATTCCAGAAGCAGGATGCCATGCACTGCATAGATCAGTTAGCCTTTGTGTATCCTGGAAAAGGAGTTGTGGGAAATGCAAATTCCTTGCTGGCTGAAATGGGAAAACGTGGTTGTTAGTCTAGCAATTGATTATTACAATTGCGTACTCAGAAGGCTATTAGGAGAGCAGATGGGTTGATATCTGTTTTGAATGAGAGCAAGTCATTCCATAAATCGACTCGGATGAGAGTCACTACTCCCCCGCTCACCCCCACTCCTGACCCCAGGAGGGGAGTTGTGGTACATTGCTGTCTTGAGTATCCACTTTCCCTCGGTTGAATGGATTGTGCTTACTGGCCTCGATTCTTCCCCATATAGGAGAGAGCCAGAGGTGGCCAGTGGGTGATGGAATCCAATGTGCTTCATCGTGAACCACAGTAAGAGCAATACAAGTCACACCTTGGGGTTCTCTGGAGAACACCGGCGGGGTGGGGGTGGGGTTCTGTGAGGTTTGCTCTAAAAAAATTTCCCACAGGCAATGGTGCAGGTTTCTCTGACGTGGATGTAAACAATTCTGTGACAGGAATGACATTATAACTGGTTTGAGGAGGAGGGAAAGTAGACGTAAGTGTTTCTCTCTCTCGTTTCTTGGAGAATGAGGGCTAGGCTATAGAGCGAGAGAGGCAGTGGTGATGGATGGAAATGGGATGATTCAAAGGGAAGTCCATCAACAGATGAATGGATAAAGAAGATGTGGTATATATACATATATTATATATATATGCATATATATGTGTGTGTATATATATAATGGAATACTATGCAGCCATCAAAAATGAAACCTTGCCATTTACAACAATGTGGATGGAACTAGAGGGTATTATGCTAAGTGAAATAAGTCAGTCAGAGAAAGACAATTATCATATGATCTCTCTGATACGAGGAATTTGAGAGGCGGGGGGCGGTCATGGGGGGGTAGGGAGGGAAAAAATGAAACAAGATGGGGCCGGGGAGGGAGACAAATCATAAGCGACTCTTAATCTCAGGAAACAAACTGAGGGTTGCTGGAGTGGAGGGGTGGGAGGGGTGGGGTGGCTGGGGGATGGACATGGGGGAGGGTATGTACTATGGTGAGTGCTGTGAATTGTGTAAGCCTGATGATGCGCAGACCTGTACCCCTGAAGCAAATAATACATTATATGTTAATTTTTTTAAAAAAAAGGAAGGTGGAGAAAAATGCTGGCAATAGGGAAAGAGGTTAATCCTTTTTGCCTGTTAGTATGATTCAGATGTAAGGTTTAACTTGGCCCAAAGTTCAAACAAATCAGGTTTGGACAAACTGTCAGTTCAATTTTTGGATTTCATGGTGAACACGTCAGTCATTAGGTTAATAGTACCTCTGGTAATCACCATGGAGTTCACCATTCGTTTGAAAAGGTAAAGAGTAAGACAGGTCAAATACGAATATACTTGCCCTTTGACCGCAATGTATTTCTTAGGATCACAGCCAACAGCTATTTGGAACATCTAAAATGAAGTAATTTAAGTGGTGACACGTGTGCTTCCGATTCACATGGGCTAAAATGCTACTATGGCAAAAAGCGATTACATTTTAGATTTGAAATAATAACCTTTTCAGTGGACGGTTTTGTTACACTCTTCTGTGCTGTTTTACTCTTTCTGTTTGATCACATTTTCCCTGTCTTTGCTTCTTGTTGCCCTTACTGCTCACAAGGCTAGAAGGTTAGTTCTCTGCTTTTCGACATCGGGATCTCAGAGAACTAACCCTATCTCATCTTTCGCCAGCACGTCTATAACCATGATCATCAACTCTGTTCTTCCAGCCTGCCCCTGACTCATACATAACACGTCTAGCTCTTCACTTGACTTCTTTCTAACCAGAGACCTGGGTTCCTCCCTGACTAGGATGCCTATTCCTATTCCCATCTGGTTCCAGGGCCAGACATGCCCCCGCCCCGCCCACCCCAAGGCTTCCTAAGTGGGATCTAGACACTTGCTTTTGGTCTTAAACATGTGCTGTAGGTTGCATTTCTACACAAGGTGAATCTGAAAAAAACTCCAATCCTCCCTACCGTGAAGAAGGATATGGAGATCAGGAGGGTGGGGATAGAGAACCACGTCCAGATGAGCTTAATGGATTTAAAGAGTTACACCTGCTAAACCCAGACCTCTCCGCCTTCACTGGAAAGGCACCACCTGATCTCGGACACAGGACCTGATTTGTTCTGTCAGCAACTCTACCCACCATCCTTGGTGTCCCATCATGATCAGATCTTTGGTTTTCCCTTCCAATGTGTTCAGAAGCATGGGCCTGCCCTTTGTCTTTACTAATCTATCCATATGACACCCTTGGTTGACTGAGGTCCTCAAATCTTTCAGTCAAGACCCACCATCCCTTGATCCCTTTTCTTCCTTTCTGTAAACTTGTCTTCCTGGAATGCCCTTAAAATCAGCCTGCTCTCTTTCCACTTACTCTTCAACAATTTATGCCTCACCCTGCCCCTCCCTGGTCTGCCCACTCTTCTGGGCTCTCTGATAACAGGGTGTCTTATACTCCCTTAGACTAGCTTTGGCTTGCCCCTAGGGAAGAGACTGTCTTTTCATCTTTGTAACTCCCATTGCCTACAAACAGACGGACGCAAAGAAACACAGTAGGTACACAATAAATTTTAGCTTTTAAAATTTTTTTGAATGAAGAAATGATTAATGTGGATCTGACTGGTAGTCTTCTCTGACTCAACTGTCAAGAGAAGTCAAGAGAAGTCAAGAACTCAACTCAAGTCAGGAGAAGACTTGAGTTCCCATTCCCACTTGAATTCCCATTCATTTCAGTTTTCCTTTATACAGTTTTATCTCCAGAAACTTGTCATTTTCCACTTTTGCATGCGCTTCTACACCTCGCTCTTGATGGTAAGCCCATGTGGTCTGTCTCCAAAGTGAAATAACGCCACGCCCCCGGGAGACAGAGATCCACACTTCCCTGGGATGGGGCTCCTGCATGGCAGGCCTGTGAGGGTTCCCTAGCCCACCGCCTGTGGCCTTATCAAAGTAGAGGTGTTGATCCACCTCTGTCACTTACCTTTTGGGCTGTTGGACATGCTTTTCCATATTCACTAGGCCGAAACTGCACAAGTTGAAGGCCCGTGTTCTGGTCTCTAGGAGAAATGGCACACGCAGGTGGTTAGAGAATCCCAAGGGAGGCAGGCACCATGTCTACCTTCCCGTAGAGCCCATGGACAGTCCCATGGACACTGGATGACTGGACCCCAGGAGGAATCCTAAAGGCCTGGGAGGGGCAGCTGCTCTCTGCTTCTGCTAAGGCAGTGTGGTCACTCCCTGAAGTCACCCTCACCTCCTGGCAGACTAGTGTAGGGTCGGCCCAATGGGAAACAGAGATGAGCATCCATCAACATTTCCACCCCTGACCTCCAACCCCGTTTCATTAACACCCTCCCTGGAGGAGGAGGCCGTGCAGCTAACATCTGGTCCTGCTTTCTGGTCATCTTAGAAGGTCACAGCTGCTTTATTTGCTCTTTCTCTAGCCTCTGTGGATCTTTTCCTCCTGTCAATGACACTTTTGGAACCGTAAAGTTATGAGATTAGTTTTCTGAGCCACATTATGCTGCTTATTATGATCTGAGTGGAAGTAAAAGTGAGATCAAATTTCTAGGTTCTGAAGTGCCTAAGAATCGTTTTGTGCCCAGACAAAACGGGAGAGGTCAAAAATTGCTGAAAAAGTTGTGAAAGTTTTATTGCTACTCCCTGCTGAGTGTGGAGCCTGATGTGGGACTCAATCCCATGCAGCAGCACATCATGACCCAAGCTGAGATCAAGAGTATCAATAAAACCATTATTTTACTTTTTGAAAAAACTGGGGAAAAACTAACCACAAACGTTCTTTTTCTTTCAATAGTCATCACATTTTAAGATTTATTTATTTGTCATATATTAGGTATAAAATGTAATAAATGAGGATACAAATAGCACATTTTATATTTTTAAATCACTGTACCATATTTCATCAATTCTAAGATATGTATTTTTTCTCATTTACCACCCTTGAAATCAGGAAGCATCTTGTAATTATGCCAATTATGGTTTGTTTTCTAGTGTGATGGAATCTTTGATTTGCTAAATATAGTAACATAGTCTAGATCTATGAAGGACACTGTAGTAAATATTGCATCTATAATTTTCTATGCAAATTTTCTTATAGGAAGGTTTTTTTTTTTTCTCCCTATCACAGCTGACTTCAAAGCTCTTGGTATTTTTCATCAAGTCTTGGACTGACCTGAAGTATCTTGGACAATCTAATGTGTGTTTGACAGCAACAGAATTCTGAGTAAATATCCTCCAAAGCAAAAATACCCCAAGGAACCCACAACATTAGAATCATCGAGAGAAAAGTTGGTGGGTGAGGGGAGGAGGGATGAATTAAGCCTCCCTTGATGACAGTCTCTAGAGCAGTCTTTTCTCTGTCCCCTTCCTGACCAGAGAGCGACTCTCTCTACCACTTCATTCTGTTGTATTTTCTTTCTTTCTTTTTTAAAGATTGATTGATTGATTTCAAAGAGAGAAAGAGAGCTGGGGGAGAGGCAGAAGGAGAGGGAGAGAAATCTCAAGCAGACTCCCTGCTGAGTGTGGAGCCTGACATAGGGTCAATCCCATGACCCTGAGATCATGACCTGAGCTGAGATCCAGAGTTGGACACTCAACCAACTGAGCTATTCGGGTGCCCTCCTGTTTTATTTCTTAACTGCCCTTGTAACTATTTGAAACTACCTTGTTCATTTATTTGATTACTTGTTCTTTGTCTTCTCTTGCTAGAGATATGTCCCATGATGGCAGAATTTTATCTTACTTGTTCACCATGTGTTTTGAGCACCTACAAAGTGCTTGGCATAGAGCGGGTGTAAAAGCTCACTAGGAGGGGCAGCAGACTAAGGAAAAATGGACTTTTTCCTAGAAAAACAGTGCTAGTTTTCCAGAAAAATCTATTGAGTCAGGACATAATGATGGCCATAGAAATGCCTCAAGACACAATTCTAGGTCAGTTGCTTCCTCCAAAAATGACGTGCTCAGGTGCTACCTTTTCCAAGAGTCAAAGATGATGTTTTCTCTGATTCTACTCACAGTTAAAGACCTTCTCATATTAAGAGTTCTAGTCTGCCCAAGGATTGTATGCAAAGACTTTGGGATGGGAATCAATGATAACACAGGCTTCAAAATTACTGAATTAAGAAATAGCCCATTTTTCACTTGACAGAATGAGCACACTGGGTGTAATAAGCAACTGATGAATCACTAAACTCTACCTTTGAAACTAATAATATGTTAATTAATTGATTTTAAATTAAAAAAAGAAATAGCCCATTTTCTACATCTTCAGTTGGACAGATGGAAACCTCCAGATAGGTTTCATTTAATTACAAGGAGCATTTTACATTCTTATACATCTAACAAGACACTTAAAGAAATTTGAAATCTAGATATTTAAGATTTTATTTATTTATTTGAGAGAGAGAGAGAGAGAGAGAGTGAGAGAGAGCATGAGACGGGAGAAGGTCAGAGGGAGAAGCAGACTCCTCGTAGAGCTGGGAGCCCGATGTGGGACTCGATCCCGGGACTCCGGGATCATGACCTGAGCCGAAGGCAGTCGCTTAACCAACTGAACCACCCAGGCGCCCAAAATCTAGATATTTAAAATGATATGAGGCCATGTTAGTAAAAGAATATCTACAAATCAATCATCTCAATAGCACATTTCAGATTGAACAGGTTCTTTAAAAAGTCATACTTACTGCAACTTGAAGTAGTCATCTACTGCCTCATAATTTACATTCTGAAAAAATATTACTGTCTGGAAAAGAAAATGAATGTTTGTGTAAAACAGGAAACTGGGAGTGGGGACAATGAATACTTTCAGGACAGATTGAAACTTTTCTTTAGGTAAGAAAAAGAATATATTTAGCCTTTTTTCCAATTTCTTTTCTTTTCTACCTCAGACACTCCAATTATGGACATATTAGATTTCCTTTGTTACATTTTTCTTATTTTCTCTGCTAGTTCTATCTTAAGAAGTCCTTTTATTTATATTACTTCTCTCTCCCTCTTCATTTGCTTTTGTCATTGCAATATTCCTATTTTCATTTATGTACAGCCAACGCGCTCCCATTTCCTGATCCCCTTGTCTCTGAACCTTTTCATTTCTTCTTTGAGGTTTTTTTTCTTCTTTGAGGTTTTTAAATAATTACAGATATCATGTTGTCAGTAATTTTTGAGACTATGAGAAATTATTTGCCTGAACCTTCTCTTGTTTTTGAGATATTAAAAAAAAACCCATTTGCCTTTTTGTATATGTTCCTTGTGATTTTTTTCCATCTGGGGCATGTTTCATCTCAATTTTCAGCATTCCAGAAGGTTTCTATCTTTTCAGGATAAAGCCATTTACAAAATATGTGTGATAGTAAGAGGCAAAAAATTATAAACCTCACATTCTTTTTTTTTTAATTAGAGACAGAGACTGAGAATGAGAGGGGAGAAGGTCAGAGGGAGAAGCAGACTTCCCATAGAGCCGGGAGTCCGATATGGGACTCGATCCCTGGATTCCAGGATCATGACCTGAGCCAAAGGCAGTTGCTTAACCAACTGAGCCACCCAGGCGCCCATAAACCTCACATTCTTAAAGCACGGTAACTATAGTCCTTATATCCCCTAAATTACCTTTCTGGTGGTAGTTCTTTGTTATAGATAGATAGATAGATAGATAGATAGATAGATAGATAGATCCTTCTGGATATCTTCAGAGAGATAATTTGGTTCTGGCTAATCTGGTGTGATTAGAGCAGAGACCTTGTGCCTCTAAACCAACCTTTGCAAAAAATCTTATTTCTGAGACAAGTTTTATTTATTCATATGTTAGATGCTAAGTGGTATGACACAAAATATACAATCTTTCATGATAAAAATCTGAAGGCTGTAGAGGTTATTACATTAAAAGTAAATCTAGTTCATGTTCAAGGAAAGGAGCTAATTGTCAAATTTCCACTTGTGATCTATTGTATACCATGTATACATATGTAATGTATATTCTTCATATGTAATCATTTTTTATATGTAATCATTAAAATAACTTTATAAAGATGTTCTTGCACATAATTAGGCATGAAGATTTTAATATTTTCTTTTGTGAAATGTAAGCATATTCTCTAAGTTTTGCTTATCAATTATCACTTAAGTGGTGCTCAAATTTGGTCTGTAACTCAACCAACATGTACGGATATTACTTTGGATTATAATCACTGAAAATACTTACCCAGAGGAACCATTTAAAAAATATATTTTGTGAATGTGATCATCTATTTAAAAACCATTTCATTATAAATAATTAAGAGATGATTTGGAGACTTTTATTTCTAGGAGTGGCAGGTAGGTTCTATGGACAAACTTTTGTGCTTAAAAACAAACATATGAGCACGGGGTGTTACATACAACTGATGAATCTCTGAACTCTACCTCTGAAACTAATAATACACTATATGTTAATCAATTGTATGTAAATAAAAACAAAACAAAACAAAACATATTACAAACCTACAAACAGCAGCCTTTTAAGAGTCACCTTAAAAGCACCAAATAACTGACAAGAGAGTGGGAACTATTAGCCCAAAGACAGGGAAATTAGGAATCTTGAGAATAAAGCAGAACACCAGAGCCCGTAGTCTACTTTTAGCCTAAAGGCATCGGTCAACCTAGTCAGGGGAGAGGAATTCAAGATTGAGAATCAAATTGGATATTCTCCCTACATTATCCTGTGTTATCAGAGGACTATATTCTCAGGGTTAAAAGTCAGGATTAGGGGCGCGTGGGTGGCTCAGTTGGTTGAGCGACTGCCTTCAGCTCAGGTCATGATCCTTGAGTTCCAGGATCGAGTCCCACATCGGGCTCCCAGCTCCACGGGGAGTCTGCTTCTTCCTCTAACCTTCTCTCCTCTCATGCTCTCTCTCACTTTCTCTGTCTCTCAAATAAATAAATAAAATCTTAAAAAAAAAAAAAAGTCAGGATTAAATTTGTGCCCTTCTTAACCCTTCAGTGACATCAGTAACTAAGTGATCAGAAAAAGCAAGAAAAAGAAAAGTTTGTCCTAACGATTGGTAGTCATGGGTAGGTTCTTGTATGGCTTTATAGCCCAGAATTGTTTGCCCGGAAGACTCAGGGGATTTAAAGAAGTTCAAGGCAGTGGTGCCCCTAGACACGCCCCTGGCCATGGCAAACACAGATCATCTAAAGATCAGGATGTATTCTTATTCGACGTCAGGGAATTATTATGAATACTTTTACAAATAGGTCGCTTGGGTGGCACAGTCCATTAAGCATCTGACTCTCCGTTTCAGTTCAGGTTATCATCTCAGGGTGCTGAGATTGAGCCCCATGTGAGAAGTTAAAAAAAAAAAATTTTTTTTAAACCAGAAGGGACAAATAGAAAACAAAAAGTCAAATGGTAGATTTAAATTCAGCCATATAAAAAAAATTACATGAATGCACCCAATGAGAAGGCAAAAATGTTCAGATTGGATAAACAAAATCTAACTTAAAAAAACTTTAAAGACACAGATGGTTAATATTAAAAGAATATTAAATATTAAAAGAAGACATGTTGTCCTAACATTATTCTAAAGAAGGTTGGAGTGGTTCTATAAATACCACACAAAGTAGATTTTAGAGCAAAAAATTATCACTAGAGGAAAAGGGGTCATTTCATAGCGATAAAGGAGTTGAGTCATCAAAAGGAAATAATAATTCTAAATGATTATGCTGAGTAAAAGAAGGCAGATAAAACAGAGTACATACTGTATGTTTCCATTTATATAAAATTCTAGAAAAAACTAACGTAGAGTGACAGCAAGCAGATCAGTGGTTGCTTAGTGACAGAGAATGGAAGGGAGGGATGGTTTACAAAGGAGCATGAAGACTTTGAGGGGTGGACATGGACGTTGTCTTGATTGTAGTTATAATTTCGTGGGTGTATACATACATCACATTTTATCAAACACAATATATGCTATTTATTATGTCAATTATACACAAATAAAACACTTCAAAAAGACAGCTTTTGAGATGCAAAAAAATTCAGTAAGGCACACAACCCTATTGAAAAAGTGACAAAACTTGAGTTGCGCAGAAGTGGGAATCCAAATAACCAATAAACATGTAGAAAATTGTTTAACCTCATTAATAAGAAGAGAACAGCAAATTAAAAAATAATACACACACATTATTTGGGCAAAAATTAAAGTCTGACTATACCAATTATTGGCATAAATACTAAAACCTCAAACTTTGAGATGACATCACAGAAGAACATTTTCATGATGTAGGGACAGGCAAAGGTATCTTTTGACAGAAAAAACAATAGCCATAAATGAAAAATCTTTATCAAAATTAAAAAAAATTCTACTTATTAAAACGCATTGTTAAGAAAAGGAATAGGCAGTGTTTTGGTTCAAGGTGGTGACGTAGGAGGATCCTGAAATCACCTCCTCCCATGGACACGCCACATTGATAACTAGGTGTAGAACAATGTTCTCTGAAAGAAACCCCCAAACTAGCTCAGCAACGCCTACGCATTAGGTGAATGAGAAAAAAACAAAAACAAAAACATGTAGAAATCAGAGAGGCTAAGACATAGCCTCACCACAGACTCCACCCCCAGCCCCATAACCCACAGTTGGGGATAACTCAACATCCTGAGATCTCCCCCATGAGGAGTTAATGGTTGGACCCGTCTGGCACTGCACGGTTTAAGACCTTATCAGAGAGACAAGCTGCCCAAACATCTAGCTTTGAAAGCCAATGGGACTTGCCTCCACAAGACCCGGAAGGCCATTTCGAACTGAGAAACAGTTCTTAAAGGTCTCTCCTGGGCAGACTCATCCACCCTAGGGCCCAATACAGAGCAGCTGACTGAGAAGTGGCCAGGCTTTCTGTGAGAGAGGCTTATATGCCTACCAGATGTTGAATTAAACACATCTTGGGAGGAACCTACCAAAATGCTCCGAAGGGGGAGGCCAGTGGTGCCATATTTGTTCTCTCCCTCGGCCTCACTCTGACCTCTTGCATTTCCCAGAAGGAGTGTCTACACTGGTCTAGCACCCTGATATTTGTGGTTGTTGCCCAGAGGAATCTCTAGATCACTGGCTCTGGTGGCCAGTGGGGCTTGTGCTTGCTAGTCCGATAATGGATGTAGTGGACACAGGGGGAAGTCTTAGCTGACTATAACCCCAAGGCACAGCAGAGGCAGCAGACTCAAATACCCAGTCTTTCTGTGAAAGACACCTAGTAGCTTAGCTTCATAGCTGTGGCCTGAGGGGCAGGCTTCTAGTTTGACAGATATTTCAGATCCTCTGTAGAGATCAGAGAGATGAGGCCGTACACCATCATTGTGCTTTCCCTCTGCCTTGCCTCAGGTTGTTGGTATCTCTGAGAAAGGATATTGTACACATGTTTGGTTCCCTAGCATTTGTGTCTTCCACCCAAAGTACATGTTCTTTGATAGCATGGCTCTGGTGGATGGCAGGGCTTGTGTTCATGGGTTCAACAGGGCGGTAGTAAGTGAAGAGCAGCTCTTACCTGGCTATTAACCCAGGGCTCAACATTGAGGGAGAAGACACAAATGTCCATCTCCCAGTCACCCCAGAAAGAGGTAGGTTTGTGTACTTTAAAAGCTGCTGTGTCAGGGTCTGGCTTCCAATCAGTCTGCATCTAGGTATTAACTGAGATATTCCCCTTTAAGATGCTGACAGGTCTTGGCACACCATCAAATACTGGGAGCCACTGATTGGACAATCACAAAGATTTGAGAGGGCCGCGTTGAACGATAAGGTTCATCTCCTACATGAGCCCACTCCTTCAAGTTTGGAGGAGATGACTGTTTTATGTACTACATAGAAAGCAACACAGAGAGCCAAGAAAAAAATGAGGAAGCATGCTCTAAATGAAAGAACAAAATAAAACTACAGGAAAAAAACACCGTAATGAAATGGAGATAAATGATTTACCTGATAAAGAGATTAAAATTATGGTCCTAACGATGCTCACTGAGCTCAGGAGAAGAATGGATGAACCAAGTGGAACTTCGGCCAAAGGCAGAAAATACAAGAAAGTACCAAATGAGAGTCATGGAGTAGAAAAATGCAACAATTGAACTGAAAAATATAATAGAGAACTTGAAGACCAGGCAGTAGACCTCACCCAGTTAGAATAGCAAAAAGGAAAAAGAATGCAAAAGTGTGAAAAGCTTAAGGGATTTATGAGGCAACATCAAGCAGACCAACATTTGCATTATAGGGCTCTCAGAAAGGGAAGAGAGAGAAAAAGGGGCAGCGAATGTATTTCAAGAATGACCAAACACTTCCCTAATCTGGGGAGGGAAACAGACATCCAGATCCAGGAATCCCAGAGTTTCAAATATAATGACTTCAAAGACACCCACATCAAGATACCTTGTAATCAAAATATCAAAAGTTAAAGACAAAAGAATCTCTTAAAAGCGTTAAGAAAAAAACAATTTGTGTACACAGGAACCCCCACAAGACTATAAGCAGATTTTCAGTAGAAACGTTGTCAGCCACAAGAGAGAAGCACAATGTATTTAAAGTACTAAAAGAAAAAGCTATCATCCAAGAATACTATCCCTGGCAAAGTTGTCCTTCAGAATTGAAAGAAAGAGAAGAGTTTTCCAGATAAATAAGCAAAAGCTAAAGGAGTTCATCATCACTAAGCCAACCTTACAAAAAATGTTAAAGGGACTTTTTAAAATTGAAATGAAATATTAGTAACAGGAAAACATATGAAAGTATAAATCCAACTGGTAAGATGAAAAACAGTGAAATAAAGAATTATCTAATATTGTAAATGTGGTAGATTAATCACTTATAAAGCTAGTATGAAAGTTAAAGGCAAAAGTAGTAAAAATAACTATAAATACAATAGTTTATTAATGAATATACAGAGATACATAAGATAAAAAGATGTAAATTGTGACACCAAACCATAAAACATGGGAGGAGAGTGAGAATGTAGAACTTTAGACTGTGAACAAACTCAAATTACTATCAACCTAAAATAGACTGTTATGAACATAAGTTGTTTCATGTAAGCCTCATGGTAACTGCAAAACACAAACCTACAGTATATATACAAAAGAGAAAGATAAGGAATCTGAGTGTATCACTACAGAAAAAGATCAAATTACAAAGGAAGAAAGCAAGAGAAGAAGGAACAAAGGAATTACAAAACAGCCAGAAAACATCAACAAACTGACAGTAAGTCCCTATCTATCAATAATTACTTTAAGTGTAAATGAACTGAATTCTCTAGTAAAAACACATAGGACGGCTGAATGGATAAAGAACAAGACCCATCTGTGTGCTGCCTATAAGAGACTCATCAGATGTAGGGCACACAGATACAGAAAGTAAAGGGATGGAAAAAGATATTCCATGCAAATGGAAATCGAATGAAAGCTGGGGTAGCTATTCTTACATCTAACAAGACAGACTTTAAAACAAAGACTATAATAAGAGACAAGGTTATTATAAAATGTTATTCTATATTATATTATTACTATATTATATTATATATAACATATATTATATAAAGTTATTATATAATGACAAAGGGACAATCCAACAAGAGGATATAATATTTATGTACCCAACAAAGGAGCACTTGAATATATAAAGCAAATATTAACAGAGCTAAAGAGAAAAATAGACAGCAATACAATAATAGTAAGAGACTTTAGTACCCCACTCTCATCAATGGATAGATCACCCAGACAGAAAATCAATAAAGGAACATTAATCTTAAGCAACAGGGTAGATGAGATTGACTTAATAAGACATATCCAGAACTTTTTGTCCAAAAGCAACAAAATACACATTTCCCTCAAGTGCACCGAGTACATTCTCAAGGAGAAATCACATGTTAGGCCACAAAACAAATCTTAATATACTTGAAAATTCAAATCAAATCAAGCATCTTTCTGACTGCAGTGGTGTGAAAATAGAAATCAATTACAAGAGGAAAACTGGAAAATTCACAAATATGTAAAGATTAAACAATATGTTACTAAACAAGTAATAAAGAAATCAAAAGAAACAAAAAAATACCTTGGGACAAATAAAAACAGAAATACAACATACTCAAATTTATGGGATGCAGCAAAAGCAGTTTTAAGAGGGAACCTCATAGTGAGAAACGTCTACATCAAAAAACAAGAAAGAATCAAATAAACAACCTAACTTTACATCTCAAAAAAACTAGAAGACTAAATAAAACCCAAAGTCAGTAAAAGGAGAGAAAAAATGAAAATCAGAGAGGAAATAAATGAAATAGAGACTACAAGGACAACAGAAGAGATCAATGAAAAAAGAACTGGTTTTTGAAAAGATAAACAAAATTGATAAACTTGTAGCTAGACTCTCAATTAAAAAAGGAACAAAAAAATGAAATCAGAAATGTTACAATTGATACTATTGAAAAATGAGATATCATAAGATAAAACTAAATGCCCACAAATTGGCCAACCTAGAAGAAATGGATAAATTTCAAGAAACATATAGACTACCAAGACTGAATTGCCAAAGAAATAGAAAATCTGAACAGACTGAATAATAATAAGGAGATTGAATCTGTAATCCAAAACCTCCCAAAAAAGAAAAGCGCAAGACCAGATAGCTTCACTGGTGAATTCTACCAAACACTTAAAAAATAATTAATACCAATACTCAAACTCTTCCAAAAAATAAAAAAGGGAACACTTCCAAACTCATTTTACAAGGCCAGCATTAGAGTGACACTAAAACCAGACAAGGACGCTACAAAGGAAATAAAATAAAAGGCCATGATCCCCCATGAATAGATGCAAAAATTCTCAACAAAATTTAGGAATCTGAATTCAACAATACAGTAAAAGAAGAAAACACCACAATCAAGTAGGATTTATTCCAAGGATGCGAGGATGGTTTCACATTTCCAAATCACTCAGTGTGATACATCACATCAACAAAATGAAGGATAAAAATCATATGATCATTTCAGTAGATGCAGAAAAAGCATTTGACAAAATGCAACATCCATTTATAATAAAATCTCTCAACAAAGTGGGTATAGAGGGAACATATTTAAACATAAAAAAGGCTATGTATGTCAAACTTACGGCTAATATCCATACTCAATAGAGAAAAGCTGAAAGCCTTTCCTCTCAGATCAGGAACAAGACGAAAGTTTCCAATCTCACTGCTTTTGTTCAACGTAGTACTGGAAATCCCACCCAGAGAAATTAGACAACAAGAAGAAATAAAAGGCATGCAAATTGGAACATAAGAAGGTAAAACTGTCTCTATTTGCAGATGACATGATCTATATATACAAAACCAAAAAAAACCCCTAAAAATTCTAGCCAAAACTGTTAGAAATAATAAATTAATTCAGTAAAATTACCGGATACAAAATCAATATACAACAATCTGTCGTGCTTCTATGCAGTAATAATAAACTATCAGGAGAAACTAAAAAAGCAACCCCACTTAAAATTGCATCAAAAAAAAAAAAAATACCTCGGAATAAATTTCACCGAGAAGGTGAAAGACCTGTATATTAAAAACTTAAGACATTTATGAAAGCAATGAAGAAGACATAAATAAATGGAAAGATATCCTGTACTGATGGATTTGAAGAATTAATATTGGTAAAATGTCCACACTACCCAAAACCCAAAGCAATATATAGATTCAAGGCAATCTGTATCAAAATGCAATGGCATTTTTGTGGGAAGAGAATAAAGAATTCTAAAATTCACATGGAATCACAAAAGAACCAGAATAGCCAAAACAACCTGAGAAGGACAAAGCTGGAGGCATCATCCCACCTGATTTCAAACCATATTACAAAGCTTTAAAAGCAAAACAGTACAGTATTGGCATAACAACAAACACGTAGCTGTATAGAACAGAGCTCAGAATTAAGTCCATGTATATATGGTCAGTTAATTTGTGAAAAAGGAGCTAACGATATACAATGCAGAGGATAATCTTCCATAAATGGAAAACTGAATAACCGCATGCAAAATAATAAAATTGGCCCCCTGCCTCACACCATACACAAAAATCTACTCAAAAGGAGATTAAAGACTTGAATATAAGATCTGAAACCATAAAACTCCTAGAAGAAAACAGGCAGTAAGCTCCCTGACATCAGTCTTGGCAATAGTTTTTTGGATTTGACACCAAAAGCAAGGGCAACAAAAGCCAAAATAAACAAGTGGGACAATATTAAACTAGAAAATGCTTTTGCATAGCAAAAGAAATAATCAACAAAATGAAAAGGCAATCTACCAAATAGGAGAAAGTAGTTCCAAATCACACACCTGAAGGTTAATATCCATAATATATGAGGAACTTGACTAATTCAACAGTAAGAAAACAATCTGATTAAAAAATGGGCAAGGGTTCTGAATATATATTTCCTCCAAAGAAGACGTATATACAGATGACCAACAGGTCCATGAAAAACTGCTTGATATTATTAATTATCAGGAAAATGCAAATCAAGAGCACAATGAGGCATCACCTCACACCTGTTAGAATGGCCATCATCAAAAATGTAAGAGATAACAAATGTTGGTGAGGATGTGGAGAAAAGGGAATCCTTGTGTGTTCTGGGTGGGAATGTAAATTGGTGCAGCCACTATAGAAAACAATATGGAAGACCTTCAAAAAACTAAAGATAGAACTACCATATGATCCAGTAATTCCACTTCGGGGAATGTAGCCAAAGGTAATAAAAACATTAACTCGAAAAGGTATCTGCACCCCCATGTCCCTTGCAACATTATTTATAGTAGCCAAGACATGAAAGCAACCAATGTCTCTCTTTCTCTTCTGCATACACACCATGGAATATTATTCAGTCATAAAGAGCAAGGAAATCTTGCTCTCTCTCTTTCTCTCTCAAAATACATAAATAAATCTAAAAAAAAAAAAAGAACATGGAAATCCTGGTATTTACAACAACATGGGTGAATCTTGGAGGCATTATCCTAAGTGAACTGAGTCAGACACAGAAAGATAAATTCTGTATGATCTTATTTATATGTGGAATCTAAACACTCTACACCAACCGACCCCACCCCCTCCCACCTCAATTTGATCATTGCCAGAGGTGGGAGTGGTGGGTGTGAAAAATGAATGAAGGTAGACAAAAGGTACAAACTCACACTTAGAAAGCAAGTAAGTCACGGCAATGTAAGGTACAGCATGGTGACTACAGTTCCTAATACTGTATTGTATATTTAAGAGTTGCTAAGAGAATGAACACTAAAAGTTCTCATCACAAGGAAAAAATTTGTAACTACGTGTAGCGATGGAATGTTAAGTAGGCTTATTGTGGTGATCATTTCACAACATATGCAAACACCAGATCATTATGTTGCCTGCCTGAAACAAATATAATGTTCTATGTCCATTATAAAAAATATATCTCAATTAAAAAAAAAAGGACTGTGTCCATCAAGATGTTCAAATTATTTTTAACACTTCAAAACTAACTTTTGGTGTAAATATCCCTATGAAACCAGCTCATAGCACTAGAAACTTTTCAAAATTAAAATTGTCCACTTTTGTATATATAGGTGTTATATTCAGGTATTTTTTTTTTTTTTCAAAGTCGAGTAATGAGCTAGGATACTTGGCAACCCTACTAGCTAGTACATGCAGTGATTAGTCTGTGAAGTCGTATTGACCCAATCTGCACAAAATAAGCAAGGTTATCGTATCGCTACTGTAATTCATCAACTCTGAGATGCCACAGGATGTAAGACTCATCCTGACTTCATAGATGCTAAAAAAAATGTGCTCTAGGGTTGATGGAATGTGGTGGTGGCAGTAAGAAGAGCAGTAGTTGCAGCAAATGTGGTGATTGTAGTTGTAGTAACACGTGAGCCTACGGTTGGCTGTGGGCTAGAGGCACCTCTAAGTTCTTTATGCAGTTAAACTCATTTAATCCTAAAAACCTTATGAAGTGAACATCGTGATAATTATTATATTACTATATAATAGTTAATATAGAAAATGTACTATATTAACAAGTGAACATAATTATATATTAATTAGATATTATATTACATATACCGTATTGTTCTTATTATCATCATTACTTAAATGAAAATACTAAGGCACGGAAAGAAGAAAAAACTTGCCAATCCCTTCCAATTAGTGGGTTTTTTTTGTTTTTTGGGTAAATACTCGGTAGGGCAGTTACTGGATCAAAGGGTATTTCCATTTTTAACTTTTTGAGGAAACTCCATCACAGTGGCTGCACCAGTTTGCATTCCTACCAATAGGGCAAGAGGTTTCCTCTTTCTCTGCAGCCTCGCCAACACTTGTTGCTTGTGTTTTTGGTTTTGGACATTCTGACAGGTGTGATGCATGGACCCCTATGTTCATAGCAGCATTATTTACAACATTGTGTGTGTGTGTGTGTAATATATATACAATGTGTCTACATATATACAAATATAGACTATATATGTATATATATACACAAATATATATATATATAATGGAATATTATTCAACCATAGAAAAGAATGAAATCTTACCATTTGCGATGACATTTTTGGAACTAGAGGGTATAATGCTAAGAGAAATGAGTCAGAAAGAGACCAATATTATATGATTTCCCTCATAAGTGGAATTTAAGAAATAAAACAGATGAACAATGGGGGGGAAAAAAAAGAGAGAGACAAACCAGAAAACAAACTCTCAACTCTAGAGAAACGCCGATGGTCACCAGCGAGGAGGAGGTGGGGGATGGGGGAAACTGGTCATTAAGGAGTGCACTTGTCATGACCATCATTTGTATATTTTGATTGGTAACTGTATTTTGAAGTTCTGAATTGCAAATGGGCAAAAGTACATTATACAGCACATTCTTGGAAAGAAAGCTTATGAGAAGCTTATGCAGATATTGAGGCTAGATAATCAAAGAAAACTTTCCCGGGATGAAAGAGGGTGTAAATCTTTTCTGTTCTTGCTCTGGGAGAAGGGGGTACCTCAGTTTCAGAAAAGTGAGTTAAATACACTCCTTGTTTCTTGAAACATGATCAATCCAGTCTTATTTTATTTATTATGTTTTACTTTTTCCCTGTATCTTCTTCCTCGTTACCTTCCCCTCTTCTTCTGCCATTCCTCTTCCCACTACTGGTAGGCCCCCCATAATATTTATCAAACAAGCATGACGTCATCATACTTGATGATGTCATATTGTCTGATATCTGTCCTTGGGTATCTTTGTATCTGTATAAAATGAATAATGCTTTTCTTTTTGTTGCTTGTGATTTATGTGTTCGCAATTTTTATAAATGTCACTATATGATGGATCTCAGTTTCTTACTAGACACTGTTTTCCACTCAATAATGTTTTAAGATCTATCCATATGTCTGTATGCAAATCTAAATCAGCTCTCTGTGTTTCTAAACCTATTTATCCCAGATTGTGTTATTATTGTAGTTGTGGAATTAAATATTATGAGCTGATGAAATGGAGTGTAAAAGGAAAGTAGCGTTACTATTTCCCTGAGAACAAAATCATTGCTTTGGAAAGTTTTAATAAAGCAAGTCCCTGACAAAATTGCTGAATTAGGTATGAGCAAGGTAAGAGATTGAAAAAAATGAAAAAAATCTAGAATTTTGATGGCTTTGCCAGTGTCCTTAATTTTTTCCCCTCCTCTACCTTATTATTATTATTATTTTTTGAAGATTTTATTTGTTTACTTGAAAGAGAAAAGAAGCCTGAGCAGGTGTCTGGGGAGAGGCAGGAAGAGAGGGGGAAGCAGACTCCCCACTGAGCAGGGAGCCTGACAGGGGGCTTGATCCCAAGACCCTGGGATCATGACCTGAGCTCAAGGCAGATGCTTAACCAGCTGAGCCACCCAGGCGCCCCACTCCCCTTTTAAAGAAACAGAAGTTGGAACTCAAGAGATAATGCTTTATGACTAAGGTTATGCAAGAAATGAGAAGATGCTCAAGTAAGTTGAGTTATTTCAAAGAAAAGTCTGTGGTCCTATATTAAAAGGTTGACTAATGAATGTACATTCATTTATTTAAGTTAAGGCACAATGTTTCATTCATATCAGTTTCATTTTTTATGATTCTCTGCTTTAACTGACTTTGGAATTAACTGAACATTTCATTCCATTGCCTCTGTTAAGATGCCCGCTACCGTATATGCTAAAGAAAGCCAAGCCCAGAAAGAGAAGGTGGGAAGTAGAACACACAGTGTTAGGGAAGAAATTGTAGTAACATGTAAAATATTTACGCCATGCTGTTCATTGGAAAGTAGTATACAAAACACTACAAGGTACATTTGTGCCTAGCTGTGCCGGATCGTCTGCAAAGTTAGCAGCAATCATTCTGTCCTTTCCTGTAGGTACTGCCCTTCACGGGGCAAGTTTGCTGTTCTTCCACCAAGGGGTGGACTGTCTTTCTCCAACCGCCTCATGAATGAACCAGGACGGATGAAACCGGGGCTATTGCCCAGCTACTCGCCACCCAAATTGTTGACAAATAGATTTGGGTGCTGTTTGAAGCCGTCGGGTTTTGGGGTGGTGTTACATGGTATCACAGAGAGCAGAAAGAAGTCTGCACGAAGCCGTGCGTTTAAAAAAAAAAAAAGAAGCAACTAATACAGTTGACCAAGAGTTCTGCAGGAAGGTGCTTTAGGCAAAGATATTTGCCTTGGATACTGAAAGTGAAAATCATGGCTTATCCGGAGCTGATGGCTTATCATATTACTATTTATTAAAAACTTGTATATTTCTCACATTTTCCAAGAAGGAAAATCTGTTTTTAAAAAATTTTTTTTATTTTTTTATTTTTAAAGATTTTATTAATTTGACAGAGAGAGCCATCACAAGTAGGCAGAGAGGCAGGCAGAGAGAGAGGGGGAAGCAGGCTCCCTGCTGAGCAGAGAGCCCGATGTGGGGCTCGATCCCAGGACCCTGAGATCATGACCTGAGCTGAAGGCAGAGGCTTTAACCTACCGACCCACCCAGGCGCCCTGGAAAATCTGTTTTTTAAAATGTTTATATATATATGTATATGTATACATATATATATTTATAACAGATGAAGATCAAGTTTCAATATCTTTTCAAATTAAACCTTGTTACCACAATCTGCTAACAGAAATTACTGCAACCTGAGTCAAGATGACATAAAACTAAAGATAACTGTTTGTTATCAGAAAACGTCTTTGAATGTCACTGATGATTTTAGATACTATATTTTTCGTGATAGGATAAAAAATATAAATATTTTAATTTTATATTTATTACAATCAAATGAATAAATTTTACAATATTAACTTACCATGGTTTTAGTGCAGTAACCTAGGGCGACTTCATAGTGAACTTTCTCTTTCTCTTGTAATATATTTGGGCCGTATGATTCCACAACAATATACAGACCAAGATTTTCTGGATAGACTATTTGAACCCAAAAGGACAGTGTCTGTCCCTTGTCCAAAAACTGAAAAACACTAAAATTATTATTATGAAATGCCATGTAGGGACATTTTTCTTGTAAATGGAAATTTATACTTTGTAATTCCAGGTTTAAAGGATATTCCTGTGGCTGTACTGTGGCATTTTCAAAAACATATATGAAATATATTTGAGTAGATGTACTCAATAAAATTAATGACTTCATTGTGCTACTCATCCATGTGTGTAGTTTTACTGCATCTTTAATATTGATCTTGAAATAAAATATGATGTTATTTTCCATTTTTACCAAAATATTTCCATAATAATCTGGAAAAGAAGGAGAAAAATGTATGTTATTCTAAGTAACGACAAATCCATGCACTTTTAACCAAAATAATTTCTACTTCATAGTACAGCGATTCTTCTCCTGGACACATTTCTTCTCGTACTTATGACATCACTATATATGACACCACTTATACAACAAAGCTGGAACTAGCGCTCTAAATAATAATGAGCATAGGCATGCAGGAATAATATTATTAGGAAGCATTGTGCTTTGGATGGAATTGTGTCTTCCCCTCCACCCCCAAAATGGATAGGTTGAAACACCAGCTTGCATTGTGACTGTATTTGGTGATGTCTTTCAGGAGGTAATGAAGGTAAAACTAGGTCATAAGCATGGGGCCCTAGTCCAATATGGCTGGTATTCTTGTAAGAGGAGGAAGACATATGACCTCTCTGTGCGTGCAGGCAAGGGAAAGGCCATGTGAGGACACATGTCTCCAAGCCAGGAAGAGGGTTCTTGCCAGAAACCAACCTTGATATCACCTTGATTTTGGACTTACAGGTTGTGGAACTGTGAAAACATAAATTTCTATTGTTTAAGCCACATAGACCATGGTATTTTGTTATGGAAGCTGTAACAGACTGATACCATCCAGATAAAGAAATGGGTGTGTGTGTGTGTGTGTGTGTGTGTGTGTGTGTGTGTGTGTGTGCTGGCACGTCTGCAGGTTCACTCTATAAATAATAACCAACTTCCTCCTCTTAACAGAGTATTATGGCCAAGTCACAGAGGTTCATAGGCAGTAAGTCTCTTAAATTCTTTGGTTCTAGTAGCTGTATCTGTAAAATGAACAGTTGGGGGCGCCTGGGTGGCTCAGTGGGTTAAAGCCTCTGTCTCGGGCTCAGGTCATGATCTCAGGGTCCTGGGATTGAGTCCCACATCAGGCTCTCTGCTCAGCAGGGAGCCTGCTCTCCCCTCTCCCTCTGCCTGCCTCTCTGCCTACTTGTGATCTCTCTCTCTGTCAAATAAATAAATAAATAAAATCTTTAAAAAATAAAATAAAATAAAATGAACAGTCGGACTAGATTTCATGGCTTGCTTTCTAGACACGACATTCTCCGTGGATGGCTTCTAGGGGTATACTTCCCTAATTTAAAACAGCAACAACGACACTTTAAAGGGACTGGCTAAAAGGAGGAAGGTCAACTCATAGAGTGAGGAAGGTTGAGTGTACTGTGTTTATGCAACTTACATTTGAAATTTGAATAAATTAGTGGCATTTTCACAAATTGCTGTGAATTACATTCTGGTAAAACTCCTAAATCAGCAATGTCAATTGTTTTCAGGATCAGAATACTTTAATAAGACATCAAAGTCCACATACATGTCCTTATAACCTTAAGCTCTCAATGTAGTGATAATGTTGTCAGTAGGAATGCAACAATATGATAAATGCTGGTGAAATTGTTATGTCGATTGGTAAGGTTAATATGCAGCTCGGAATATTTTTCTGAGTGTTTTAGTATAACTGTAAGGGGGAGAAGCCATTACTGCTGAGGCAACACATCGCGGGCGTCGCGGCCCGCGATCGAGCTGCTGCGCTGAGGTCCTTTGGGCAACATGGTGACAAACTAATTTTCCTCAAATAACTTACTTTATAAATTTAACTTCCTTTTGTTTTGCTTTCGGCAGTAACTCCTTCCAGGCTTACCCAATTCTCGGCCTGCTGTGCCTTGTGTGCTGTGTTTCTAGAAACTTCACCAGGTGGAAGGAGAGAAAAAGGTGGGCGGATGACCCAACAAAGTCCACCGGGATGTCGAGTGAGGAAAGTAGGTGCAGGATACACACACAGTATGGTGACACATAAAATTTAAAGCCTCACAAAACAAAAAATACATATTGCTCTTGGATTTTAGATCATGTCCAGGTCACGTGGTGATGTGGCCCTACCATCTTCAGCTGGACCCCAGGGCCCTGAGATCACGACCTGAGCCAAAATGGAGTATTTTGGTTTTGTTTTCTTTTCCTTTGAAAGGAACCCTTGGCTTGTTTATCGGATCGACTTTCTACTTAATTCCTTAATTGCTGCTTTTGTCGTTCTTGATTCTTCACTTGGGCTTTCTCTTTGTAACTTTGGTGTCTGTTGTCTGCTTCTTATGGTAAATGATCAGTTCATTTCTTTTCAGTCTTGCTTCCTAAGCATTTAAAACTACAAACATAAAGCTATACTTTTTTCTCACTGTGGCTTTAGCGGCATCCACAAACCTTTATATATAGTGTTTTTAATCTCATTTTAAGATAATTCCTAATTTTCGTCTTAACCTCACATTTAATCCAAAGTTCATTTAGTAATATTTTAATAAGTAAGACACCTGGGTGGCTCACTTGGTAAGCATTTGACTCTGGATTTTGACTCGGGTCATGATCTCAGGGTCATGAGATCAAGCCTCATGTCATGTCAGGCTCTGTGCTGGGCATAGAGCCTGTTGAAGATTCTCCTTGTCTCTCTGCCCCTTCCCTGTCCCGGGCTGCTCTCTCCCTCTCTCTCTCTATCCAAAAAAAAAAAAAAAATCCCAACAGTATGACAATTTATACAAGAATATGGCCAATGAACATAGGAAACTAGATATAACTTCTCATATAAAATGTGTAATAAAATGAAAATTACCCATTTTTTCTGTACTATAGGTAAGTATCAAATATAGTGTATGAAAATATACATTTTCTCATACTTTTGCTGGAGGGCCACTGGAAAGGATTTACTAATTTTTTAAATATTCAGAGCTCTGATTCATGAATTCTACATCTAATAATTTATATTAAAGAATACCTGTACAAATGTATAAAAATATATAGAGAAGCACATTCTCTGCAGTACTATTTTGTGACAGCAAAAGAACTGAAGCCTGATAGCTAATATCTATTAGCTATTAGCTAGATATCTAAATATCTATTTATACTCCTATTAGTTTTGATAATAGTGTAGAGAAATCACGGAACACGATGTAGCAGTTAAAATGGCATCATTTTGTATTAGATATGTATTAGATGTTTTGAAAATATAGCCTATTATATTTTGAACTTGCTCTTTCAGAAGTCCAGATAAATTCACAGCAACTTTTTTTAAGATCTTATTTTTTATTTTATTTATTTTTAAAAAAGATTTTATTTATTTATTTGACAGAGAGAGAGAGATGACAAGTAGGCAGAGAGGCAGGCAGAGAGAGAGGGGTGCGGGAAGCAGGCTCCCAGCGGAGCAGAGAGCCCGATGCGGGGCTCGATCCCAGGACCCTGAGATCATGACCTGAGCCGAAGGCAGAGGCTTTAACCAACTGAGCCAGCCAGGCCCCCTCACAGCAATTTTTAAATAGTGGGTTATTTGAGAAATGGAAATGCTACAGGCTGAAGGTTTTTAAGTTCATCTTTCATATGCTTATGGATGGTTTAGACTTTTTATTTCAGCTTGGTACAACACTCAGCCTTTAAGGTTCTTCTAAAATTTATCCCCCATTGGTTATTCTAACTTTATCTCCTTATCACTGTGGCCAGTGTGACCTTTTAAAAACACAAATATGATTCTGCTGCTTTCTTGCTCAAAACTCTTTAGAACTGCTGATATGGGCCTTAGGAGAAGGTCTGATTTCTTAACACGGCTTATGAGGACTCTCATAACCTGAACTCGATTTCTCCAGCAGAGATTTCTCCTTTTTCTCTCTGGAGAACTGTTTCAGTGGTGAATTGTCTTCTGAGGCCTGACTTCTTGTCTCTGTCTCTGGGTTGTTGGGCGCCCCATCTCCACTGTTGTCTTTACTGCCTAACTAACCTCTCTACCCATCCAGCAGGCCTTGGCTTAGACAGCATTCTTCCAGGAAGCCTTCTGTGTCTCCCTATCCCCGAGACTGGGCGAGATACTCAATCTGTGTGCCTTTCTAGCTCCTCATATTGGCTCTGTCATAGCATTAGCCATGTTGCTTTATTTGCGTGTTTACTTGTCTTTATCCTCTGCAATTCTATAAACTCTGAAAGGGTGTGAATTCTGGGGCGCCTGGGTGGCTCAGTTGGTTAAGCATCTGACTCTTGGTTTTGGCTCTGGTTGTGATCTCGGGGTTGTGAGCTCAGCCCCACGTGGGGCTCTGTGCTCACTACAGAGTCCGCTTGGCTCCCTCTGCCCCTCCCCCTGCCCTTGTGCAAACGCACTCTCTCAAATCGATCGGTAGATCCTTGAAAAGAAAAGAAGAAGGAAGGGTAGGAATTGTGTCCAATTTCTGTGCTGTCTCCACCTTCCAGCAGAGCGCTTCGCAAATAGTGCATGTTCCATGAGTATTTGTTCACCCATTTATTCAGAAAAAGGACCTAGTGTATATTATTCTAGACACTGTGGGCAAAGCGGGAAATACAACCAAGTCACACAGAGCTTGCTTTTTGGTGGAGGATTCAGTTAATGAATAAGCACACACGTGGTTTGTGAGGTAATGAGAGGCGCTGTGAAGACGTGTAAGGGACAGAGTGTGGGAGCCAGGGCAGGGTCAGAGAAGAGCTCCCCGATCAGGTGGCGTTTGGACTCAAGCCTGAATTAAGAGTCTTGCAGTGAGTCATGCCCAGTCTGCAGCGCGCTAACAACAGAACAGAGGGTTAAGTGACAGGAGAGGACACCAAGGGTCTAGAGTCACACCACATACTGCTTTCTAGGCCATAGTAAGGGTGTTGGATTTTATCCCAATCCAAAGGGATATAGGAAGCTGAGTGAGAGTTTTAAGCTGAGGGATAATGTGACTTTGCATATGTTTTCAAAGGCTCATTCCAGCTGGTAGGTGGACTCTAATCCCGTGGGGCTTGGGGTCGAAGGGTGGAGGCAGAGAGAGCACATAAAAGGCTCTTGCACGTACGGGCTGGAGAGGCTACTGGCTTGGACTGGAGTGGGACTGGTGGAAGGGGGGGTGAGATCTTAGGTAGACTTTTTAGACAGAGCCAATGGGAGTTGCCCAGGGATTAGTTGCGAGATGTGAAAAGGAAAGATTTGAGGACGCGTTCAAGGTTTTTGTAGCTGGAAAGTCTGGAAGAGGTGATATTTTCTTGATAGGAAGAGACTAGGCAAGGAGCAGGTTGAGATAGGAGGGAGACTTAGGGATTCATTCTTGGATATTAAATCTGGGATGCCTACTAGTCATTCGAGGGAATGTATCCCAGAGGCAGTTGGGAATAGGAGCTTGGAGTCAGGCTAGGAGTCACGGCCAGAGGGCAGAGTGCCTGGAAATGGAGCTCCAGAAGATGTCTGGAAACTAGACCCTGAGATGCTTCTCCATTTGGGAATCAGGAAGATGAGGGATCAAGGAAAAGACGCTAAGGAGGAGCAGCTAGTGAAGCAGCAGGAAGGGCAAAAAAGTGACACCCCAGAAGTCAGGTGAAAAAAAATGTTTTAAGAATCAGGCCCCGCTAGGGGCTCCTGGGTGGCTCAGTCGGTTAAGTGTCTGCCTTTGGCTCAGGTCATGATCTGAGGGTCCTGGGATCTAGTGCCATGTGGGCCTCTCTGCTCAGCAGGGAGCCTGTTTCTCCCTCTTCCTCTGCCTGCTGCTCTCTCTGCTTGTGCTCTCTCCCTCTCTATCAAATAAATAAAATCTTGGATTTTATTCATTTGAAATAAAATTTTTTTTTTTAGGGAAAAAAAAAAAAGAATCAGGCCCTGCTGACAATGCCACCTCATGGAGGATGGCTGAAAATTGGCCACTGGGTTAGCAAAGTGCAAGTCGTTAAGAATCTTGACAAGAGCACTTCTCATGGGATATTTGATTCGAGTGGCTTCAAGAGAAAGGAAGGAAAGACGAAGAAGTGAAACTAGGCAATATTTTTTTAGAGTTTTGTTGTAAAGCAGAACATAAAAGTCAACTGGTTGGGAGTTGCCAGGTGGTAGGTATCGAGAAAGGCATTACAAGGGGCACCTGGGTGGCTCAGTTGGCTAAGCATCTGACTCTTGATTTCAGCTCAGGTCATGATCCCAGGGTTGTGGGATTGAACCCCAAGGTGGGCTCTGGGCTCAGTGTGCAGTCTGCTTGTCCCTCTCCCTCTCCTCTTCCCCCTGCTCATGCTCTCTCTCTAACTAATAATAAATAAAATCTTTTTTTTAAAAAGAAAGACAGGGGCGCCTGGGTGTCTCATTGGGTTAAAGCCTCTGCCTTCGGCTCAGGTTATGATATCAGGGTCCTGGGATCGAGCCCCGCATCGGGCTCTCTGCTCAGCAGGGAGCCTGCTTCCCCCTCTCTCTCTGCCTGCCTCTCTGTCTGCTTGTGATCTCTCTCGCTGTGTCAAATAAATAAATAAAATCTTAAAAAAAAGACATTAAAAATTACAGCAACATTTCCTTTAAATTCCATGGTTAGCATTATCTCCTAACCAGACTTTTTGAGGATCGAACTTCCTATTTCTTTGCATTGCCTATAATGTTTTGTATACTATCTTGGGAATAATAAGATTCAGAATAACTACTCTTAGCTGAAGGTTTACCACGTGTCCAGTTTTATTCTAAGCATTTTACAAGCCCTTATCCAATCCACACAGCCCCCCTACATTCCAGATTAGGGAATGAGACTTGCAAAGGTTCAGTGACTGGCTCATGGATGCGAATACGGGTCCATTCAATAATACAACACCTACTATAGGTTGAATTGTGTCCCCTTACGAAAGATGTTGACCTTCTAATTCCCAGTACTACTTCCGAATGTGACTTCATTTGGAAATAGGATCATTACAGAGGTAACTGGTTAAGATGAGGTCCCACCAGAGTAGGGTGGGCCCTGTGTCCTTGTGACAAGATGGCATGTGAGGACACAGGGAGAGTGCTACGTCATGAAGAAGGCAGAGGTTGGAATGATATAGCTGCAAGCCAAGGAAAGGCAAGGTTTGCCAGCAAGCCACCAGAAGCTCGGAAGAAGCAATGGAAGAGCCTCCAGGTTTCAGAGGGAACATAGCACTGCTCACACTTTGAATGGGGACGTCTAGTCTCCAAAACTGAGACAATACATTTCCGTTGTTTGAAGCTACCCAGTTTGCGGTAGCCCTAGGGAGGCCTCGACAGCGCTGTATCACCTCTCACGCTGAAAATGCATATGTAGGCTGCTTAGTTAGTATCTGCTACAAATGATCAAAATGAATCTATGGGAAAGACCCCAAACTTGAGTTTGCCGTTTCTCTATGTGAGATCACAGTTAACCTTGGTAGAACTTAAAAAATACCCATTTTTCGGTGGTAAAAGTGCACCTTTACCTATAAAAAGCATCACCTATGAGTGCATTTGTCATTGTTACATCTTCCTAAGGAAGAGGTCTGCCATAAAATCTAGAATAATTTTTGCAGAATGAGAATGCCTCACCCATGAAAACATCATGAATAACGCTGTTATGTGATAATCTGGATAGATTTCCAAATTCCGTAGGTGTTTGTAAAACTCCGCTCTCGGTGAAATTGTGGTAACAATAGTAGATCCTATGTTTGTCCCACAGTATTAAAGCCGGAAGTGCCGCGTATAGGAAATACGGAGTTAAAAAACTGCCAGTCGGTACTTCTAGTGCAAAGTTTTGGTACCACCAATCTTCTGTATCTTCGTTGTACGTTACCAGGTAAATCGTTCTGTTGACAGTACATGTAGTGCAATAATTTAATAATAAGGCAAGTTCCAAAGGGTGTCCTGGATACTCGACATTGTGTATAGTAAGCGTAGCAGCTGATGGAAAATTTAGAAGAGTTTTCAGTTTTTCAATAGTCACTATTTTGACAAATTCAAGAGAACCATATCCAAGATAAACTTCAGTTTTTGTCCAGACTGCCATGATACTTCTTCTGTTAGCCTATAAAAAGTTGAACACATTAGAAGATCTATGGCTTTAGGGATATTCCTAACAAGTCTGGTCTTCTGATTTGCTGTATTTAAAAAGTAGTGTCTATTAAGGTTTAGCTTTTAGTGTATTTCTGAATAATACTCCAGGCACTGAAATATATTACATAGAAATATATCATATTATATGTATTCATAAAAATAAATTACTTCAGTAATTTTATTCTTTGATATATTGTTTCTCTCTATAGAAATAATTCATCTGAATTTGCTTTTAAATTGACCCCCAGAGAATATCAGCTCTCTCTTTTCTTATGTCTTTATCCACTCTGGCCATGAGTGTCCCTTCCATGTCTATCACTGTCAAGATATAAAGACACTTCAACCATTAAGTTATTTTTGGAATTATAGCTTCCTTGGATATGACATAAAGAGAAGACAGAACTGAAAATCTTAGACAAATCAATACCACTGAGAGACTGCTATGTCTGAAATTCAGTGGGCCTAATTCCATTTAGAAAGCTGAGGATCCCCTTCTTCCCTGTCTCTCCTTCCCCACTGTTTCTAAGTCTTAGAGATTTTTACTTAACATGTAACTTCTATGTTCATGATGACCAAAAGGAGTCTCTTGGACACATCTTGCCTTCTTAAGCTTATGTAATGCACAAATATTTACTATTAGATGTACTCAAACAGGATATAGACAGATATCAAACTGGTAACCAAAGAAACAGATCATTTGGTGAAGACTCATTTCAGTAAAAAGCCATTTTATCAAATGAATATTCAATTTAAAGTCTAGACCTAGTTGCCTTAAATGAGTGTGAGACAGTCCTCGAAGAGGAAATATATTAGAAACAAAATGATGAGCCCATCATAGAAAAGACTCATAGTTATTCTTGGCAGAGGGATGGGAATCCATCATAAATATGACAGATGGGAATTCCAAGGAGTGAGTTTTTACCCACCCATAAACTTTCCCTCAGATCTTCACCTTAGTGCTTGGGTAAAGTAAGTCAAATGTTTTGGGACAAGGCAGGGGGGCTGATAGATCCCCCTGAGGCATTCAGGCCTCTCCCAAATATAAAGCAGTAATCCTCTGAAGACAAGGAGGGGGCAGGAAGCAAGGCAGCCAAGGCGAGAGAAATCCACCTGCGTTCTGGATTCTCAGCTACCATGGGCTGGGAGTGGGTAAGAGAGTTGGGGAAACTCTCCATCTGACCCATGGCTGGCCTTTATACAGTGTAAAGCATTCTCCCAGCTACAACTTGGGACAGGGAAGCAAGAGAGAGAGAGAGATAGAGAGATCTCCCAAAGCATGAAAATCTGGAGCAAGATGAGAGAGGAGAGAAGCCCTTGGTGATCAAAAAGCTGGTGGCTAGGCTGTAGAGCAGAGACAGCTCTCCCTAGGTTTGGAAAGGTGGTGGCCAGTTGTAAAGTAGGAAGAGACCTCTGGAGTCTTGTCATTGCTAAGAGCTCAAGCATGGCTGAAGACAAAACAACTCATAAAAATCCTGAAGGACCTAGTGGAAAAGATGGGCAACACTGAGGGCAGAGTTGGGGAATTTCAGCTGAGATATGTAAATGATAAAAAAGAAGTGAAAATGCTAGATATAAAAAAATATGATACCAGAAATAAAAAAATTATTTGATGGATTCAAGAGTAAGTGGGAGAGGCCAAGTAGATAACTTGAAGACCGTTTAATATACAAACTGAAATACAAAGAAAAAAGTAGGGTTAAAAAAAAAAGAATAGATTATCTGAGATCTGTGGGACAATATTAAACAGTATCATATATGTGTTTTTAAACTTCTAGAAGTAAAGGAAAAACAGAATGGTACAGAAGAAATATTTGAAGAGATACTGTCCAAAAATACCGCTAAATTAATGTATGACACTATCCTAGAAATCCAAGAAGTTCCCCTGAGCCACAAACAGGATACATACAAAGGAAATCACACCTAATCACATAATAAAAGTGCTGAAAAACCAAAGACAAGGAGCAAATTCTGAAAGCAGCTACAGATAGAAAGACACATTGTATATATGAGAACAATGGCATGAATAATGGCTGACTTCTTACCCTAAATGGTAAGAGGCCATAAGATAATAATGGAATGATGTTTTTATAAATTACCTTAAAAACAACAAAAACCAGCTGTCATCCTATAATTCTGTATTCAGTGAAAAATGTCCTTCAAAAATCAAGGGAAAAAAGAAAGACACTTTTTTACAGGCAAATGCTGAGAGAACTTGTTATACAAGAAAATTCAAAGACATTCTTCAAGCTGAATTGAAATGCATTCAGGAAGAACTCTGGATGTGCAAACCGAAATAAAGCATAGCCAGGAGGATATATATGTAAAAGACTTATTTTGTTATCAGTTGATATTTATATACCTATATATCTTTATGACAACTGACATTTTTCAATTAATTTAATTTTATTTTTTCAGTGTTCCAAGATTCATTGTCCATGTACCACACCCAGTGCTCCATGCAATATGTGCCTTCCTCAATAACCCACCACCAGGCTCACCCAACCCCCCACCCTCTTCCCCTCCAAAACCCTCCGTTTGTTGCTCAGAGTCCACAGTCTCTCATTGTTCATCTCCCCTTCCGATTTCCCCCAATTCGCCCTTCCTTTCCTTTTCCCAATGTCCTCCATGTTTTTCTGTATGCTCCACACGTAAGTGAAACCATATGATAACTGACTCTCTCTGTTTGACTTATTTCACCCAGCATAATCTCTTGCAGTCCTGTCCATGTTGATACAAAAGTTGGGTATTCATCCTTTCTGATGGAGGCATAATATCCCATTGTATATATGGACCATATCTTCTTTATCCATTCGTCTGTTGAAGGACATCTTGGCTCTTTCCATAGTTTGGCAATTGTGGCTATTGCTGCTATGAACATGGGGGTACATGGCCCTTCTTTGTACGACATCTGCATCTTTGGGGTAAATACC